>VDFB02176566.1:0-93118 GCA_007258455.2 Sequoia sempervirens
TATAGTGGTATCACTTAGCGTTCAGGGGGCATCCCCAGGATAGGTACTCCCGCCGAAGACCCCAGACAGGGGTATTGAGCACATTATAGAGCTTGAGGAGGGCGCTAAGCCCGTCATGATTACTCCTTACAGGCATCCTAAGCGGCTTAAGGATGAGATAGAGAAGACTATCAAGGAGTTGCTTGCGATGGGTCACATTCGACCAAGTAAATCACCATTCGCTTCTTCAATTGTCCTAGTGAAGAAGAAAGATGGAACCCTTCGCATGTGCATCGATTACAGAGTCCTGAATAAAAGGACCATAAAAAACAGGTACCCCATACCTCGTATAGATGAGCTTATTGATGAGCTCCATGGTGCCTGTTATTTCACGAAGATAGACTTGAGGTCAGGATATCACCAGATTAGAGTCCGTGAGCAGGATGTTGAGAAGACTGCATTCCGTTGTCATTGTGGACACTTCGAGTTTGTGGTGATGCCATTTGGGCTAACCAATGCGCCAGCGACATTTTAGTCCACCATGAACAGGGTCTTCCACTCACTATTGAGGAGATATGTACTTGTCTTCTTCGATGATATTCTGATTTACAGCAGGACTTGGCAGGAGCATTTGGCTCATCTGGATACAGTGCTCAGCATTTTGGAGAGGGAGTCCTTGTACGCCAAGGAGTCCAAGTGTGATTTGGGGATGACTGAGTTGCTATACTTAGCCCATATCATCAGTGCAGAGGGAGTGCGGATGGATCCTGAGAAGATCCGTGCTATCGTAGATTGGCCTACTCCGGCGAACCTTACATAGTTGCGAGGATTTCTTGGCTTGTGTGGTTTTTATCGCAAATTTGTGAATGGTTATTCACGCCATGCAACACCTATGACGGATTTGTTAAAAAAAGGTGCATTCTGTTGGACTCCTGAGGCACAGGAGTGTTTTGTGAGGTTCAAGGAGCTGATGACTACGTGTCCAGTGTTAGCACTGCCAGATTTTACGAAGCCTTTTGAGCTTCAGTGTGATGCTTCTGGTGAGGGCGTTGGAGCGGTGCTTATGTAGGACAAGCATCCGATTGTTTATGAGAGCCGAAAACTCAGAGGACCAGAGAGGCTCTACAGTATTTATGATAAGGAGATGCTGGCCATAATGCATGCCTTGGCCAAATTCAGGCAATACCTCGTGGGCAGTAAGTTTTGCATTAAAACTGATCACAATAGCTTGAGGCATTTCCTGGGGCAGTGAGATTTAAATGACCGTCAGCAGAAGTGGGTGAGTAAGTTACAGGCATATGACTTTGATATCACCTACATCAAAGGCACCCAGAATGTAGTGGCTGACGCTCTCTCACGCAGGCCTTATCTAAGCTCTATGGTTCACATTGCAGAGGATTGGAGGCATTTGATTGTGGTAGAGTATGCCAAGGATACTTGGGCATCCAGTATTGTTGAGGGATCGATGGTAGACACCAGGTACACGCTTGTGAATGACTTGATCATTTACAAGAACAGGATTTTCTTGATCCCAGGATCTAAGATGAAGAACACTATTATGCGAGCCTTTCATGATGTGCCCACAGTAGGACATCCCGGGTATTTTAAAACATACAGACAAATACGGGAAAGGTTTACTTGGAAGGGACTTAAGGCCGATGTTCTTCAGTATGTGCGTGAGTGCCCTGTTTGTCAGCAGAACAAGCAGGAGAACACGTATCCGGCAGGATTGTTGCAGCCACTTCCGATTCCTGATAGGAAGTGGGAATGCCTGTCGATGGACTTCGTTACGGGCTTGCCCAAAGCCCAGGGATGGGATTGTATATATGTAGTTGTGGATCGGCTGACGAAGTATGCCCACTTCTTTCCGATCACCACCACTTACACAGCTACACAGGTAGCAGAGGTCTTCTTCCGTGAGGTTTTCAGATTACATGGGTTGCCTCGGAGCATAGTTAGCAACAGGGATAGTCGGTTCCTGAGTCACTTCTGGCAGGAGGTGTTCAGACTTTGTGGGACCGAGCTTACACCGAGCACCAGTTACCACCCACAGACCGATGGTCGACGGAGATAGTGAACAAATGGGTGGAAGTACCGTGAATTACATTGCGGTGGCAGCAAAAGGCGCGGGTCAAGTGGATATTTTGCAAGTATTAAGCTACAATACTATAAGTTTCATGACCATTCGTATGTCCCCCTTCGCTACGCTATGGTGGCTTAGCTTTTGATTTGCTACTCTATAATGCGAGTCGAAAAGTCGAGATTTATTGCGCGAGAGTCGACACTATGAGGGCTCTCAGCCATTGCTAAGTATTGGTGGTAATCAAAGGTATAAAGCATAATGATCGTAAGAGGACGTAGAGGTTTTTGAGGTAAGACATGGTATATCTCTTACGTCGCGTACCTATCACAATACTACTCTTAGGAAGAGTGGTTCTGAGAAGCTTAGCCATCAGATATGGTCCTTTCTCAGATCTCCGGTATTTGTTGGAGAGGTGGCTTATGAGCTTCAGAGCCTCGGCGTGGCCAGTAAGGTCCACAATGTTTTTCATGTGTCACGCCCTCAAGAAGTAGGGACATCGTGGTGGTGGTACCTTCAGCAATATTACCTCCCTTAGATGATGAGAGAAAGTTGATCTTAGTACCTGAGTCGATCCTGGAGTTCAGAGAGAGACAGTTGCGTAGGAGGACTATCAGGGAATATTTGGTGAAATGGAGGGATTTCAATGCCGGAGATGCTAATGGGAGAGCGCAGGATATTTTGCAAAGATCCTGAGTTGAGATTGCTTGAGGACAAGCAATTTCGTGAGGGCTGACGTTGCCACCGCTGCACCAAAAGCCCCGACCGTAGTGAACGACACACCCCTCTTAGCTTAGGGCATCCCCGGTGGATAGGTACTCCCTCTCCAAAGACCCTGCATTAATGGTCGGGCAAACCCGCCTCTAATAAAACCCTACATCACTCTTCGATAGGGCCCTCGATTCGACATCACGTTTCACCATCAGCCCGTGAGTTTCTCGACCTTGAGATTCCCTTTAGCTTTTACACTGGGCGAAGCTACCGTTGCACCAAAAGCCCGGACTGGTAGTGAACGACACCCCTCTTAGCGTTCAGGGGGCATCCCTAGGATAGGTACTCCCGCCGAAGACCCCAGACACGTGGCTGGGCAAACCGCTCGGACAGACCTACGTCACCTTCCGATAGGGGCCCGCATCGGGACATCACAAGAATTATATTGCATTATGGAGTTTGTCAATTAATTCATCAACCCTAGGGATGGGATAGCGGTTCTTGATAGTCTTTTTATTGAGTGCCCTATAATCCACACACATCCTCATAGTTCCATCTTTCTGTTTTACCAATACCACTAAAAGAAGCAAAAGGACTAGAGCTAGGTTGTATGTGCCCCATATCAAACAATTCCTTAATTGTTTTCTCAATCTCTTCCTTATATCTCTTTGGGTGGCTATAAGGCATGGTAATAATTGGTTTTGCTTCCTCTTCTAGTTTGATGATGTGCTCAAAACCTCTCTTAGGAGGTAATCTCGAAGGAATATTGTTGAAAACCACACTATGCTTGTCTAGAATAGATTGAATATCAATATGAGTGATCTTCCCTTCTTTGGGAGAAAGTCTATTGGTGATCATACACTATGCTACTCATTCTACTTGCCCATGTCTAAATGCTCTATTTATCCTTTTAGCCATCGCAACCCTCGAAGACCCATTTGATAGTCCTTGTAGAATCACCTCCTTGTCATTATGTTGGAAACATAGCTCCATCTTTTGGAAATCATGATAGTATCTACCCAGAAAATGTAATCGTTGAATGCACAAACCTACATCAGTGTTGCTGAATCCTTCGTGTACAAGGGGTAGTGAATCCATCAGCCATAACTACCTTGAAACCCTCAAAGTTTTCAGCTTTTAATTTCATCCTCATCGCTAGACCCTCATCAATGAATTTATGAGTAGCACCGCTGTCAATTATGACAATCACCTTATGACCTTGTAAAACACCACAAATTCGAAATGGGTAATGCTTGGGTGCCCCTGAAAGTGTTGTGAATGTCCCACTTGTAAACATTACTTCTTGTTTCTCTAGTCCTTCGTGTTTGGGTTCTTCCTCATACTCTTCATCCATCATTGCTTCTACGTGACACACTTGTCCTTTCCCTGAATATCTATGACCCAACTCCCATAGTTTCCTACAATTAAAGCACAACTTCTTCCTTCAAAGCTCATTCTTAGTGACTTCTTTTTGGCTTGCCTTGGAGGTAATAACTTAGGTTGTGAAAGTGGCTTCCTAAGTTGCTCAGGTGGTGCATTCTTGGAGTAGGACTTGCTCTTATTTGTAGAAACTTCCAACCTCAATGCTTTTTGAATTTCATCTTGTAGAGATGTAGGGTCAAGAGCGCCCACCAAGCCCCAGAGTGCTTTTGTCAAACCCTCAATGAACAAGTAAGTGAATCTTTCCTTGGTAACATTCGTCACCATGACTGAAATTCTCTAAAATTCTGCTACATAATCCTCTACTAATCCCTGTTGCCTCAATCGTGTTAATTCTTTGAAATGCCTCTTTGGATGCTTTTGATCAAATCTATCTATAACTCTTTGTGTAAATTTGGCATATGTTGCATTACATTGATGTCCTTGTGTGACAATTCCATGATGCCATGTAACATGCTGCCCGGTTTTGCACTTGTTTTTTTGTATTTTTGATGAGCATTTTGAGATGTTTTAACAATGATTCATAAAACAATATATTGTGGCAAAAATAGGAGATATTGCAATTAAAATTTCAACTCAAAGTGAACATTACATAGAGGGTTTACAACTAAAAATTCCAGATTTTTCTACAAGCTTAAATATTCAGTTTTTTGACAAAGTAAAGACAACCCAGATCATGAAATATAGTCTATTATCTAAATCAGACATACCCATAAAATGCAGCAATGAATTTATGTCTGCTGCAGTACAAAATGGTCTCCAAATGCCTAACAAAATACACCTATCAACACATGAACTCGCTGGAATACAAGATAACACTTGCAGCCTATTTCCTTCTCCAAAACGCCTCCAATAAACCTCCAACCAGCAACCACAATGATCAAACCCTTTCAAATCTGCGAATGAGACTCCAAAATACAAAAAATCTCCAGCTACAACGAAGTCTCCAGCATATAATAAATCTCCAGCGATAATGTAATTCCCAGCATATAACAAATCTTCAGCCAACAATAGAAATCTGATTTTTATATTAAAATCTTCCTGACTGTATGTTTCAACAGCGAAGAAGATGCTAGCAATGAGGGATTTCGTCTCCAAAGCCCCAAGAAATCCAATCTCCAGCAGAGACAAAAAAGCAATATCAATTTCTCTCCAACCAAGCATGCCAAATGAGTTCTCAACTCCCCTTTATATAGAACTTCTTGATCTTCTAGAAAGACCCAAGAAGAGTGTTCAACAAGCTTTTAGAACTAAGCACGGCTCGGTTCTGTGGATCTGGTTCATAATGAGAACCCTAAGACGGGTACGGGCAAAATTTTTTTAGGGGTTTGGGTACGTATGGGTACGTGTGTATATATATATATATATATTAATAATTTAATATATTATAAATCTATATATATGTATTATATATACAAAAAAATAAGAGAAACATAGAGAATTGTAAAACTAAATCATTTCATAGTATGATACTTGATCATTGATCAATGCCAAATGCCAAAGATAAATATTAAATGCCAATTGATAGTTGAAAAATATTCAAATAAAATTACTGAATTACAAAATGTAGTTCATGAAACATTGAAAATTTGAAACATGATTCAATGTTCATTGTTCATATGCTCATCAATCATCAAAAGGATTGTCAGAATCATCATGACTTGGATTTTGAGTGGTTTCAACTTCAAAATCATCATCATTTGAACCCAAAGCGGATCCAACACCATGTGATATGTCATCAATATCACCCACATCATCCATAGTGGCTCTAGCAAGATCCTGAATGGTTGCATCCAAGTCAGTAGACTCGGGTGCTACATCCCAAAGCCTCGCTGCCCCCTGCTTGTATTGAGGATCCCTTTACCGCGACGTAAGACGAAATTGAATGAATATACACTCAAGTCTTTCAGAGCTAACCTAAGCATGCCACCGAAAGGGATAAAGGAGTATGTACTCCACCTGCTCAAATGCGTAAGAGCTGCAACCCGAGAAAACCAACAAAATTAAAATAAAATAAAAATGCAAGATAAATTAAAGAATGTTAAGTGTTAAATTTTACAATACAAGTGGCAAAAAAAAAAAAACTTACTTGTGAGAGGATCTTGATTGCAAGAGGTTGGAGGTACATATAATCTTGACCATGGAGGTACCACCATGTAAGACCATCCATTTTGTATTGGTCTCTAGCAACAGAAGCATTATGATTTTTTGATTTTCCTGTGACAAACATTCCAAATTCTCTCATGACACTTGCATGCACTTCTGGATTACTGAACATTCTACTAAATGCCGTCTTATACCCATTAGCAACTTCACCATCTCTATATGGCGGTATTCTCCCTGGGATAGAAAGTATTTCAGTGGTATAGTACCTCGGAGATAGGGCATATGCAAGGAGGTGCAATGGAGTTGTCATCTTGTTCCAACGATGAAGAACAATTGCTTCCACCCTTTTGTACAAGGTGTCTTCAGGATCATTCTCTTTTTTTTGTATTTCTATTTTTATTTTTTCCAACATTGTGTCCATGCTATCATAGACATCCCCCAAGCATGGTTCATCTGTATCAGCAAACCGAAGCATAGACATGATAGGTTCGGTGAATTCCAATACATAATTCACACGACCCCACCAATCGTCATTCAAGATCAATGCCTTGACTTTTTGGGCCCTCTCTGAATTTGATTGCTTCCATATACTCCATTGGTTGCTAATAACCATTTGACTCAATGCATCTTTCACCTTCACAAGTCGTCTCAGAACAATTGTGTGAGATGCAAACCGGGTCTCGGCAACCTAAAGAACATGTTAATAGTAAGTTAATAACACATTTAAAATATGTAAATAATGCAAAAAATTATTTTATTCAATTATGTAAAACATGACATAAATGATAAATGAAACTAAATATATTAAATTTTAAAATTTACCTTCAACAACTCCAATGTTGAAAAAGTTCTGAAAATTGCTTGTGACATATGGTGGTTTGTCACAAACATCTGGATCTCCTCAGACTCCTTGTATATTTCTTTCACCCACTCTATTTGGGTGCCAATTGCTTGCATCACCAAATTGAGGGAGTGTACAGTGCACGGTGTCCAAAAGATGTGCTCATATCTGGCCTCTACCAAAGCACCTGCAGCCCTGCAAACTTTTGCATTGTCCGTAACTACTTGGACAACATTTTCACTACCCACCATCTCTATGGAGTCAATGAGAATCCTGGAAATGAACATTGCATCTTTCACTTGCCCTTCACAGTCAACCGCCCTCAAAAACATTGCCCCCTTGGGGGACACTGCAATAACATTAATCAATGGACGGTTTTTGCAATCTTTCCATCCATCGGAAACAATAGATACACCTGTTTCAACCCAAGAATCTCTAATTGGTTTTAGTTGGGCCTCTACATATTTCCTCTCTTTTTGCAATAAGGTGGTACGCACCTTTTCATACCCAGGACTTGTGAAATCAGGAGGTGCACTATTTATTGCTGACACCATGTCCTTCCAATATGGTGATCTCACCAAGTTGAATGGAAGACCATTGGCATAGAGGCAACGTGCAACTTTTTCTTCAGCAATATCTCTTGCCTCCATTTTAAATGCTTTCTCTAATGGACCTCTCTTGCGGGTGGTGGTTTCTAGTTCTTCATCTTCTTCTTCCGTAGAGGGTATAGACAAGAAGTGATGTCTAGAGGGCCTAACTATCTGATGAGTGGGTAATGTTTGTTTTTTCTTTCCGGAACTATAACTAGTTTGTTTTCCTCTTGCAATTGAATTGTCGGCATCTTCTTGTTCTTTTATAAATCCCGCTATTTGTACAGTAGATAACCCCTTCTTATCTGGACCCACACACATGTTAATCCCTTTACCACCCGGGCCCATAAAATGAAGTTTTACTCGGTAGTAGGAGCTATTATATTGTGCATTGCAAAAATTACACTTCCAAACACACCCCCCACCTCCAGGAATTTGTGAAATTCGTGTGGTATGTCTCCATAAAGGAGATCCTTTATCAATTTTAAACTTTTGGCTTCCATCCCCACCCACTGAACTTTGACTACTTGCCATTGTTGCAATCTATAAAAAAAATGAAAAAAAAATATATATATTTGAAAAACTTCTTCACAAACTTGAAAAAATTCATCAAAAACTAAGAAACTTAAAAAAATTCATCAAAAGATTGAAGAATAGGGTTTAAATGCATACCTTGAACACTTAAATCTCCTTTGTAGAAGCTATTTGCCACTCCACAATCGATCTCCTTCAAATGCAATCACCTCCCTTCAAAATGCTAAGATGGACACAAATTATGGAGAGAGCAAAATGAGAGGTAAAAATGAAATGCTTTAGTGTTAAAATGCCTCATATTGGGTCGTTTTAGGGTTTTGTAGCAAAATAGAAATTAAAAAATTGCTTTTTATTCACTTTTGGGCCCACTTTTGAAGTGCTGGGCCGTGGGTTCGCAGGGGTTCGCCCGGGTATGGGCTGGTACCCCCGCATCGCTGCACTCATCGGCTCGGGCTCGCTGGCTGCAGTGTACGCGCCACAGCGAAGGCATCGGTTTGCACTGAACCGGGTTCGGTATCGGCACGTAATCCTACTGTATTAAGAGATGCTAATAAGGATGTGGAAGTTCTAGATCAGAGAACTTGGGACAAATTGTTAATAGGATAAACTTATTTGAATAGAAAAGAGCTCTGGTGTTAATATTTAAGAATCAGTGTAAAGAGGAAAAGTTACCATTAGTTATGGAAAGGGAATAAGTAGCTATAAGCTACTTACCCAACATGTAAAAGAGAAACTAAAAAATATGTAGTCACAGTCCAGATGTTGTCAGATTTCACCTCTAGAATTTTACTCTAATGGCATATATTTAGATCTAGATGTTAAGTTACATTAGAGCCCACTGATTAGATCTCACTACATAGATTCTGATTTCAGTTTTTCTAATTTAGTTTTCTTCTCATAGATTCTGTATCTAGAAGTTGAATTTCTGAAAAAGAAAATCAAATTTCAGCTGCAAATCTCAAAATATTAGCAGTTTCCACTTTTGGGTCCATAACATATTTTATATCAAAAATATATTTTTGAAATGCAAAACAACATACTTAAAAATGCCAAGAAAGGAGTATGGTAGATCTAAACTGAAGGAAGTGAGTTCACCATAATCAAGTTCATAAAAGTTGAGGTATAAGATGTGAGTGGTGACAAAGGCTATCAGTGGAGCAGCCACCATAACTCGAGCAGCCTCATCCTTCACTTCGAAAGTTCGAAGAATTGCAACAATAAGTGAAAAGCCCATCAGTGCCACAGCTGACGAGTAGTCAAGTTTTTCTGTCAACTCCACATCCCTGGTTCAAATGAAATAAATGTACATCAAGGTTAAATCTTCAGCAACATAGTTAAAAGGAAAGCGAGTTACTCAAACAAAACATTATACATCATACTGTACCAATGAATCTCATAGAATATCTTTAAAAGAATGTGTGTAATACAGACCAAAAACTAGCGTTACTGATTTATCTGCTTTAAGAGTAATACCAACAAAGAAAGTAAACTTTCTGATTTACCTGCTGTGAAAAACAGCACTCCAAAACCAAGCATTCATGGATAAAATGCCATATATATTCCACAGTCCTGTAAACTCGTAGTATGTACTTTTGTTATAAGGCCTCAAAGGTAGTTTATAATATACAAGGATCACAAATGAAAGCCATCCATGAAACTGCATTGCAAGATTAAGAGCTGAAAATGCCACTGACACAGGTTCCTGCACAGATTAAAATTGATTGCATACAACTACGATCAATTCACTTTTAATTATAAGTTAGTTCATACGATAACACATTTGAGTCACATACTCTGAAGAATAATCCCACCACAGAAACCACAATCAGTTAATGTGTATCTTCTCATAGAATACAGTATTCTATCTAAATGTTTTAATTAATATATCTTCATGACTAAAATAGCATGTACTTCTGTTTTGAGACCCCAAAGGTGGTTTGTACTATACATGGATCAAGAATGAAAGCCATCAACGAAACTATATTGCAAGAATAAATGAATAAATTGTGACTATCACAGGTTCTTGCATAGAAAAATAAGCTTACATTCAACTAGATCTAGTTTATTTATTGCGGAAAAATCCCACTATAGAAAGCAATTTATTCACAAACGAACCACAGTCCACATTTGATCAGCTAATAGTAAAAATGTATGCATATCTTTGCTAAGAATAAAATATTCTATCTACAAGTTCAAATCACATATTTGCATTACACATACCTGAAAGCCAAATACTCGCTTGAAAGGCCATTTTCCATGATATTTTACAGGTTTCTGTCCAAGAATCTCCCTATCTGACTCCCTTTTAACCATACAATGGTAGCGACAGTCAATCCTACAGTCCCATTCTTTCCAACGCAAGTAAAGGGGTTCTTGCATAAACCAGGCACCTTCTATTGATGCACCATTTACAGGAAGCTTGCATGATGAAAAGCAGATATCTTCAACACAGCCATTCTTTTCACAGTTCTCAACACATGTCCTGCAGTTGTCAAACAAAGATTGTAATAAAGAAATGGAAAAAGCAAGTAAACTTTAAATATTGAAAAGGTGGACATAGGTAAAACTTGAAGATAGCAGAAATTTTATCCCTATGCAGAATAGGCCAACATATTTCAATGCGTACAAAACTATTTAAATGTTTGCTGATCCAATGTAAAAGTAGGCTTATGAGCACCATGTGTCCATTTAGTGCTAAAATATAAGGTGCTACAGAACTTTTCAGTATTTTTAATTCATTAAAACCAAATTCAAGAAGGGCACTTTGAAGACCTAGTCAAAATAAGAAGATGCAGAAAATCTAAAATGGAAAGTCAAAACCACTCTTTGCATCAAGCTCACCATCCATTTCCTCAATCTTGTGGTTTATGTAAACACTTCCTGCTCCAGGTCTCCTCAGGCACATATGTTTTCTAAGTTTCTTCCCTGATGTCACAATGCATGTTTATGTCATCGCCATCATATTTAAACCTTTTAAGATTTCCAAAAGTAAACATTTTGATATATATATCTGGAGTCAATGGTACTTTATTCTCCTCTATTTCCAATGTTTTTGGGTCTACCTTCCAGACCACTCTTCAAGGATTTAGAACAAGAGATGGTTATGTAGATTGCTCTTACTTTCGTATATATACAAATAACAAGGGTGTTCTTATAATATAGGATGCCAAATCAGTGACTCTATAGTAATAATTTATATCTTTCGTATTTTGATGAAGCTTTTATATGATAGGTCCCTACATCCAACCATCATCCTTACTGATATTATTCTTATCCTCTTCGATTTCAATTGGCTTTCTTAATTGACATTTCCCATAGTGATCTTCCTTGGCCAATACCTTAGCCTTGTTAATGCAAATTCCATGTCTAGTCACAAGTGAATGTTCTACTAAACCTAATTTCTCAACCCTATAATGCCTAAGATCCCCACAATGTTTCTTGATCCTAGTACGGATAGATTTTCAGTTTTCCAGTTTCACCAATGTATGTCTTCCACATGAGATCTCATTCATCAACTCCATATAGTCATCATCATTAGTATTTTGATCAAACACATCAAAGAAAAGAAAAATTGAATAGTTCTGATTAAGGATCTCATTCTTGAGACCATCTTGAACATCTAAGTCATAATGATATCACCAATCATATCCATTTCGCAGCAAGTAGAATGATCCAAATCAATCATCAGACGCATGTTAAACAAACATTCAGTTTGTGGATAAATGTGTGTGGCTCAATTTTCCCTGATCCATCAATTCTAGGTATGCAATTTTGACATCCGAGTTCAGGTTTCAGCTCTAGGAGGGTTATTTCTTCGTTCAAGCCCATGTTCATCAGCACCTTTGATATCACAGGAAACCTAATTCCCATGTAGTCGAGTAGATGGAGTGCATTTTCTTGGTCATTTCTCAAACATCCCTACTTATATTGTATAAGTTCTTAATCAAAGGTAGGAAACCTTCTTCCATTGCCTGTTTGAATTCATTTTTTTCTCATTCTCCCCAGACCCCACTATGGATGTGTTGATATAACTCCACATGCTAGAAGAATCCCTACTCTAATACCACTAATCTAAACTGAACTGAATTCTAAAATCCTAAATATCATTTTTTGGGACATGAAAAGATTATGTAAAATCGGAAATATTGTTTTTTAAAGTTCACAACAAAATATATTTTTATGGCAGAATGAAAACATTGAAACTCTGTCAGATTACAACTAATAATGAAGACAGCCCAGGCTTGCAGGCAAACCGATCCCTATCTCAAAGACAACCAGTCTCCTATGTAGAGATGCTAGTTCAAACAGATCGCACAATTTCAATTCTCATATATCAATAATCAGTAATTTCCTGTTACAATCAATTTCAACATCTTATAAATATGGAAAGCTTCTCTAAAACTAACTAATCTCTGCTTCATTAAAACGCAATCTAAAAGTTCCTTTAACAAATCTATCTATAGCCTTTGCATGGTTTTATTTGTTTAACTGCCTAAATAACTAAAGCTTATCTCTTAACAATGCAACTAACTAAACTAGGAAATATTATATTTTTCAATTATTCAAACTTTCTTTATTTGCATAACATATTCTATATTTAATACCCTTCTTTTGTTTCTGCATACTGTACTTTCTTTAATCTTCTCAGAAAAATGCAATCAGCTCATTTCATGGAAGATTATGTGCTCCTTCACCATTATATAAAAGCTGGGTAGAGTTAGGGGCTTTAAATGTATCAGTCCTACTGACAGTATATAACTCATTACCCCATAGACTTCTTTCCCATACTTCTAAGTCGTGAGTAGGTATAAGAACTTCATGGCTCATGCAAAGCATCTAAGGGGTGTTGATCATACATCTATCTATCGGAGACAATTTGGGTATCCAAAACCATGATTGAAATACTCACTGAATATTCAGCGAGTTTTTTAAAAATTGCAGGTTTTTTTGGATGGTGGGTTTTTCCCGCATTTACTTGTCGAGTTTTTGGCAAAGTTTTCACCATAAACTCAGCAAGTCCACAAAAAAAAAAAACTCGCCCGTCAAAACAAAAGTCTCCTATGGCCACTAAAAAGGCATTTTGGTTTCATTTTTTTCACTCATTAGTTGCTCTCCTTCACGAAAAACACCCTCCCAAACATTTAGCGCATATTTGCAGCGATTTTGCATCAAGGAAACAAGATTTGAAGAGGATTTTGATCAAATTTCAAAAGGCAAATTGGATTTTCAGGTAAGTTTTCTGATTTTTCTTTTTCTTTCTTTTTTAAAATTCTTTTCCTCATTTTTGTTGCATCTAAGTTTTAAAAAGATCATGAATGTAGTATAAAAAGGTTATAAATAGATTTATATTCATCAAAACAAGAATAATCACCCTTTTTTTACATTTTTTTCTGATTTTTTCATTGTTTTCACATTTTTTTCAAACCCTAGTTATTTTCTTTATTTGAATCAATTTTCTTTTTGAAGAAAATGTTTAGAATCTTAGATTAGTTTAAATTTTTACTAATTTAAAGTAATTTTCCAAGTTTTTTCATTGTTTTCACATTTTTTTCAAACCCTAGTTTTTTTTTTGTAATCAATTTTTTTTTAAGAAAATGCTTAGAATCTTAGATTAGTTTAAATTTTTACTAATTGAAAGTAATCTATATTGATTTAATCTAATTTAGGTTGTTTTTTAATTTTCTATTAAAAAACTAACAAGTTGTGCTTTCACTTTATATGTGTAGGTTAATTTATAATGGCAAATAGAGAAGCTTTTGCATCCGGTTCAGCCTCAGGTCTGCCCCATCCGTGCTGCCATCATCATTTGTAGGCACTCTTCCTGCAAGAGCTAGAGATCCTGCTTGGAAATATGCCTCTCAAGGACCAGAACCTAGCTCAGTTTATTGCATTAAATGCGAAAAACATTTCATGGAGGCATAAACTGCCTCAAATAAGAAATAAAAAGACAAATGAATGTTACACTTGCAATCACAAAAGAAAAAAAATAACAAAGGGAGAGAACAAAGGCAGCCATGCAAGCATCCATAGCTTCTTCTCAAGGTGCTCCAGTCAACCTTGAGTCGGATGATGATGCACTTCAGGACATAGTGGGCTCTCTTCGTGATCCACGTATCCGAAGCAAACCCACCACCACCGCAAGCCCTTCATCTACTTTTAGTAAAGCACCAGGATCAGCAGCTACATGCACAGTACATGATTTTTTTGTGCCTAGAAACACACTGGGAGCACAACCTTCCTTAGAGGCAACTGGGTGGAATGGGGAGGTGCATGAGCAGGCAGACATTGTTTTTGCTGATTTTTGGTATTTCAACAACATCCCTTTCAATGTGGCAAGTTCTCCTTATTGGCACAATTTGGTTACTGCATCAACAGTTGCAGGAAAATGCTACAAGGCGCCTTCTCGCATAGACTTGAGTGGAAAGTTAGTTAATTTAATTTTTTTGATAAATTTATGTTCTTTAATTTATAGCAATTTATGATGAATTTAAGCTATTTTTTGTTTACAAATTAAAATTGTGTACTTAATTTCACTTTGTACTTATGATGGGGCAAAGGCAGCGGTAGAAGAACACATAAATGAATGGAAAAAATATGGCTACACTATTCTTCCCGATGGGTGGACAGATGGTAAAACCGCACATCATTAATTTTTTGGTAGCTTGCAAAAATGAAGTGGTGTTTTTGAAATCAATGGATGCCTCCAACGTAGTGAAAAATGCAAAAAAAATGGCTCAAATGTTGGAGCAAGTTTGCATGGAGGTTGGAATTGAAAATGTTGTGCAAATAATTACTAACAATGCAACAGCATATGTGGCAGGTGGTAGAATCCTCCAAGATAGACATGGCACATGTTTTTGGTCACCTTGTGCAGCACATGTCCTTGACCTTCTTTTGGAGGACATAGGAAAACTTGATTGGGTCACATCAATTGTAGAGGATGCAAAGAGGATCACAAAATTTATCTACAATCACCCTTGGGTTCTTCACTTGATGAGGGATCACACCCAAGGGAAAGAGTTGGCGAGATTTGATGTAACAAGGTTTGCAACGATTTTCTTAACATTGCAAAGCATTCTTGGTTCATTGACAGCTTTGAAACAAATGTTTGTGAGTCGAGAATGGCTAGACTCAACTTATTCAAAGAAGCCGGAAGGAGAGAGGGTTGCACGCATAGTCTTCGACAACCTATTTGCACAAAGAGCTACAGAAATTGTGGATGTAACTTCAAAACTTTGAATTTAAATTCAAATTGAATATAATTTTTTTAATATGTTTTTTCATTGTAAATGTGTAACTTTAATCTTTTTGCATTTTTATATTGTAGGTGTTGGAGCCCTTGGTTAGAGTTCTCCGCTTGGTAGATGGGGATAAAACCCCAATGGGGTATCTTTATGAGGCCATGGATAGGGCCATGGAGGCTATAAAAAATTATTATAAGGGGGATAGCCTCAAATTTGATCCCATATGGGAGATTATTGATAAGAGGTGGAACAATCAACTCCACCAACCCATCCATGCAGCAGGGTACTTCTTGAACCCCTGTTTCTTGCATTCAGGCACCTACTTAGATCCTACTAGAGAGGTTGTGTAGGGCCTCACTACTTGCATTCAGAGGATGACACCCCAAGCTGAGGTGGCAGACCTCATTGTTGATGAATTGCAAAATTACAGGGAAAGAAGGGGTAGGCTCTTTTCTTCAAACCTAGCTAAGCGAGAAATAAACAATCAGTCACCAGGTATAAAATTTCAAATTTACAAGTTACAACTATTAATAATTTGATAAAATATGTTTTGAACTTTTGACTTTCCTTTCTAAGTTTCTAACTCTTAAATATTCTTTTTGTAGAGGTTTGGTGGACAAATTGGGGTGGAAATACCCCAAATCTCCAAAGATTTTCCCTTCGTGTCTTATGCCAACCTTGTAGTGCATCCAACTGTGAGCGCAATTGGAGCTTGTTTGAGGCCATCCACACAAAGAAGAGGAACAAACTAGCTCAAAAACGCCTCAATTACCTTGTCTATGTGCATTATAATCTTCAACTGCGCACAAGAAAGGTAGAGGAAATATCATGTGATCCAATTGATTTGGATGAGATAGATCCTTAAAGTGATTGGACAGGGTGGGATGAACAGCCTTCATTGTTTTCTGAGGATGATATCTATGATTTGGAGAGACAAGCAACAGAGGAAGGGGGTGGATTGGGATTCTCATTGAATGACATTGAGGATGAGGAGACTGAGGAGGAGTCATTGCCACCAGCATCTACATCCAGGATGGAGGTTGAGGAGCCACAGCAGAGTCCTACGACTAGACCCTCTAGTTCTACCTCTCCCCTAGTGAAAACTAGACATGGGAAGAGGCAAATGTAATTTTTTAAAATATATTAATGTAGTATTTACTTTCAGTTTTACAAAAACAATTTACCAGTGTTCCACGGGGACGCACCCCCCCCCCCCCAAAATCCTCGCGTTTCCTAGAGGGGGACGTCTCGGAGACTTGGGGACTTGGGGGGGACGTCCCCCCATCAACCCACCACTAGCGCCACCATCCCACCACCAATGTCGCTGTCTCCAAGATGCTGCTAGGACTTTGAGGATGTTGGGGTGTCCTCAAGGCATCTAGGGGACTCCTAGTTGTCTCCAAGATGCATAATTCTTATACTTATACATCTTTTTATAACTATTTTTTCAAGTACTATATGTATTTCAGCACACTACCGCCCTCCCGCCGCCGTCCCCCCGCCGTCCCCCTGCCGCCCCAAACTTAGACCCCCTATCCCCGCATCCCCGAAACGCGTCCCCTACCGTCCCCCCGTCCCCGTCCCCGAAACCTCGTGGAACACTGCAATTTACTATTTTCATTTTTTTTCAGATTATCAATATCAGTGCATTCCACATGAGGATGCCATTTTGTACCCAATTTGCTTTCAAATCAATCAAATACAACTAGACTCAGCTTGTTTCTTTTATGTACTCATTTATTGACTCATTGGATGCATCTTATCATTGAATTTTGCAAAAAAAATGGGTTTCTAATGAAATTTAAGCAATTTTTTAAGTTGTCGAGTTTTTTGCCGAGTCGTGTTTTTTGGGCTTGGCGAGTTTTTCAACTATGTCCAAAACCCTTTTTGGATGCTGATAAAACCATAATATATTGATGGTGTGAAGGTATTCCCTGTTCACCCTCTGACTAATGTGTGTGGAAGTTACAAAATCAAAATGGCATTCATGATAGGAAATTACAAAATGTGTGTGTGGATTCTGCCATCTTTCCCATATGTATAAAATTGAAACCTAGTGGTACCCTAGTAGACCTCAAGTAGCATTAAGCTTAACCCTATAGGTAACATGCCAGAGCCTTGTAACTTGTGGTTATGGGTACAAAGCATCACAAGCTAAATTAATTGCAATATTGTTGTAGGTGAATTGGAAGACTACTATGATGTTAAAGCTTTGTTTTATGAAATGAAGTGTGTCATGCCTCCGTCAAACCTTGATTAAGAAAATTAGATCACCGCCTATATCCTAGGCTAGAGAATTAAATTAACAAAAAGGTCGATTAATATTAGAAAAAAGAATGTCATGGGCGGCGACTCTACAAAAGCAGATAATTAACAATAAAAAGGTTTTAAGGCAGCACTTGGTTATGAAGGGATGTATCCAATGTTCCACGGGGACGCCCCTCCCCGTCCCCCTAAATCTACGTGTTTTAGAGACAAGGACGTTTTGGGGACTTGGAGACGGCTGAGAAACATCCCCCTGCCATACCACCACCTCCGTTGGGACTTGGGAAACTTCGCAGGGACGGGGGAGACGTTTGGACGTCTCTAAGACATCTTAGGGACGCCTAGCCATCCCTCGAGCGTCTCGGGGACGCCCAGGAGTCTCCTGCACTGGACAAATGGAAAAAGTGTTTTAAAAAAAACATGTTTAAAAATTTTTGAAGTTTGTGCCTTGGGTGTAGCCCTAAAGGCTTGTGGGACCCCCCTCCAAACACACTACCTCTACAAAACACTCTAACTCCTCTTTTTTAGCTCACATTTGCATTTCATGTTTTGCAACAGCTAGTTGAAGAGGAGAGAAAACAATGAGAAGAGTGGGTGAAAGAGTGAGATTGAGGTGCTACAAGTGCAAGAGGGGTGAGAAGGAAAAAGAAGAAGAAGAGGAGGAGCATTCTACACCAACTTAGAAGGATTTTTCAAGCACAAGGTAGGTTTCTATTGTTGTTTTTTGAAGTTTTTTCAATTTATTTTTTTTTCTAAGTTTTTAGATTCATTTTCAAAACATGGCTGCAAATGCATATTCATATTTTCATTTCAAGGCTCATTGTTCATTTTTCATCTTTCCATCAAGATTCAACATCAAACTTTAAAATTTTATTTTCAAATTTGTCAAACTTTATATTCATTTTCAAAACATGGCTACAAATGCATATTCATATTTTCATTTCAAGGCTCATTGTTCATTTTTCATCTTTCCATCAAGATTCAACATCAAACTTTAAAATTTTATTTTCAAATTTGTTAAACTAGGCTGAAACTAGGCACTTATAGAATTTATTTGTTTATTACAGTGTCTCAATGAGCTCTCATGACATGAGTGAGAATGAGGTTCATTATCATAGTGATCTTGAATTTGAATATGCTCCTGAGGCTGAGGGGAGTGACCATGGGGCTGAGCCTGAAGCCCAAACTAGTTCCATGGCAAGTGAAGCAAGTACTATAGAGTGCCCTTCTGCATTATTGGCACCATATGCTAGGGGTCCTTTTGATCACAAATCCCCTCTCAAACAGTTTGCAACAAAATTACCAAGCAAGCCAGGGGCAGCATCTAGTGGCACAAGGAGGTGGAAGTGACACTTTTGTGATGTAGAGTGGTTAGGGAGCATTACTAGAGTTAATGCACACCTTCTTTTCATTAGAGGAAAAGGTGTGGAGATATGTTCATTTTTGGCAAAACCGGAAAACCTCGAGCTGAAATAAATAAGTTATGGGGTGATCCTGAGGATAGTCCAGCTCCAGTTGCACCTATTCTTACTACTTTGCTTCATAGGACACATCTTCAGCATAGCCAGCCACAGATTTCCAGCCATACTTTGCAGACGAGAGTAGGAGGGACACCATTTTCTTCTTCCAATGCCTATGTAGGAGAGGGGAGGGGGAAACGAAAATTGCAAAGTCAAACTCAAAGTAGCCCCATAACAGATTTGTTCGATGTGCAGCTCAAGGATTACATAGATGATGCCATTGGCAAGTTCTTCTTTGCCAATGGCATCCCATTTCATGTAGCCCGATCTCCTTATTATAAGGAGATGATATCGATGGTGGCAAGGGGAGGATCATCATATGTGCCACCAGGTGAGACGAAATTGAGGACCACGATCTTGGATAAGAACTATTCCAAGATCAATTTGTTGATGGAGAAGATGAAGGAATGTTGGGTTAAGACAGGATGCAGTATAGTCATGGATGGGTGGACACATAGTTTACATACTCAGATTCGAAGAGTACTCAGCAAGCCCAAAAATTTGCCAAGTTTGTGGGTTTTCTGCAAGAAACTGGTGATTACTCGATAATTTGACTGGAGAAAATCGTCTACATACTACTCGCGAGTAAAAGCAAAAATTACTTAGCATGCAATTTTTTTGGAGATTACTCGGCTACTCGGAGAGTAATCGCCGAGTATGTAAACTATGGGTGGACGGACATTAGCCATTGTCCCCTCATTAATATCATGGTTACATGTACAGAGGGCCAATATTTTCTTAAGGCCGTTGATTGTTCAAGGCATCGCAAAGATGTTGATTTTCAGTTTGAGGTCCTCAAGGAGGCTATTGAGGAGGTTGTGCCACAAAATGTGGTACAAATAGTGACAGATGCAACACATGTGTGCAAAGTTGCGAGGAGACTTGTTGAGGCAGCTTATAGACATATTTGGTGGACCCCATGTTGTGTGCATGCCATGAACAATGCACTCAAGGACATGGGAAAGATTGATTGGATTAGAGCAATGGTAAATGATGCGAGAGATGTGCAAATGTTTATCTGCAACCACCACACTTCACATGCACTCTTCAAGATCTTCTCTAAGGAGTTCCTAAAACCTACTGACACGAGATATGTGTCCTATTTCATTCTCTTCGAGAGAATGATTGAGTTGCAAGAGTCACTACAACTCATGGTTATGACAACAGAATGGAATAGGTGGGCCGAGTCTAAGACAGGGCAGGGGAGGAAGGTGAAGGATACAATGAAGAGTGATGTGTTTTGGAGTGATGCAAAATATATTGTCTCCATCATTGCTCCAGTTTTCCAGGTCATCAGGTATGGGGATGCGGATACACCTAACCTTGGAGAGGTGTATGAGTGCATTGATTCTATGCTTGATCAGATGACGGTTGTTGTGCGAGAGAAGGACCCCACATTAGCATTCTACCATGAGCACATTCAACCAATCATTCACAGGAGATGGGAGAAGCTCAACACTCTCTTGCATATGGCAGCCTATGCACTAAATCCTAAGTGGTACAAGACTAGGCCCGGTAGAATGAAACCCATAGAGGATGCGGAGGTGAAGGCAGGGTTCTTGAGGTGAATTAAGAGGATGTATGACTCGTAGATGCCAGCACGATTCGCACTAAGTGGACCAAATTTGCCACTCTTAGAGGTTATTCAGATGCAACCAAGATGGATATGGCAACTATGGCGCAAGAGGACCCAGTTTTGTGGTGGACCTGCCATGAATCGAGATCTTTGACTACCACTCTAGCCATCTGATTGTTATCTCAAGTTTCTAGTTCTTTAGCTGCTGAGAGGAACTGGTCTACATATAGCTTCATCCACTCTCTTAAGAGGAACAGACTTACCTCTAGGAGAGCAGAGAAGTTGTGGTTGTACATAGTGCTTTGCGTCTCATTGACCGCAAAACACTTGTGTACAAAGAGAGTCCATAAGAATGATGGGATGTAGAGCCAAAGGAGCCAACACAGATTGTTAAGGATGTTTCAACTTCAGATGCAGGGCTAGTTGGTGTTAGTTTGGCAGAGCTTGACCATGAGGATTCCAGTAGTTCGAGTGATGAGGAGTTTGGGGATGATTAGAGGCCTCCCTTCACTACATTTTTGCATTTTGTACTTATTTTGATATCAATGTATCATGCTACTCATTGTAATCATCTTTATCATATCATATTTTCAATATAATAGAAATCTCAAATTTGACAATTTCATTTGTCAAATTTTGTTTACTTTTGGTCTTTTAGTAATAGTATTCAAGTATTTATAATGTTAGTATTTGCAATTTTGCTATTTTACTAATTTGCCAAAGTTTAATTTGAAATGTAATTCTTAAACATCTTTTTATAACTAGTTTTTCAAGTGCTATATGTATATCAGCGCCCCACACCCCCCCTCCGCCATCCTCCCGCCATTCTCGGACTTAGACCCTTTGTCCCCCTGTCCCCAATACCTGACCCCGTCAAGAAACTCCGTGGAACACTGGATGTATCCTTACTTTAGAAACCTCATGTAAGGACCTCCATTGAAGGGTGATGGACTCCCAAAGACAAAGAGCCAAACATCACTGATCCGGATATCTAAACTTTAAAGTAAGGAGATTGTTGCCTGAGTCCCTATAGAGATCGTAATATCTCCCCTGAATCTCCTAGTAAATGAAGCATCTGAAGATGAAATGCTTCTCAGTCTCCACCTCATGGAGGGAGAAAAGACAGCAAATCATCAGTTATGTCCAATGAATGACTGACTCTTAGTAGGATTGCTTTCAGGAACTTGTATATAGGCACTAGCCTTAGGTTATGATGTGATCTTGCTGGGAACTTGCAAGTTTTGGAATATTCATCATGTAAGTTCTATAAATCTGTCTATTGTCATGCACGTTCAAATGAACAGCCTCTGATGATTTCCTTGTGCTTGAATAAGTAGTGTTCTTTTGCACCCTAGATATCAGCCTTCTCAACTTCATGATGAGAAATCTATGCACCTATCCTTCAAAGGATAAAAGAACGTATAGCAAAATCAATAAAATGAATGTAGAAGCGAATACTGAATGTTTAACTTGGGTTCATCCAGTTATCCCTCTTTTTTCTGCTTTTGACCATAGATTTTCATGGACTTGATAATCAATAAAAAAATATTTAGGATTTACAGTTTGAGACACCAGCAGAGACTATCTTGTGTTCTTAAGCTTAATTAGGCTAAGAAATAGTAAATGTAAACTTTTCGGGAAGAATTATACACACATCATGATCAGCAGATTTTAATTGCTGAATTCCAACTAATACATTTCAGATGTTTCACCTACTCTGAAGAATAAATCCTTCTTGGGGAAATAATAAGACAAGTGATGTACCAGTTATCCAAAGAGTATTATTGTGATTTATCTATTCTTTGAAATTGGTGATTAACCTTGTGAGCACACCTTAAAATACCTTGAACAGTACGCTGTTGGGATTATTACATCATAGTTATTATCACTTTCTCTTGCATATTACTGGTGCTGCTCCCTCCATGGAATTAGAGGAAGACAAAGTTGAAGTTCTCAGTTGTTCTCATCCTTCCTCCAGCTTTGCCGAATAGGATTTGTATTGTTTTGTCTGGTTATGGGTGAAGGGTCTCAATTTTGTATTGCTGTGAGACTGGTTGTAATTAGTTTGTTGAAGGGGTTTCTCAATAGCTAAATAAAGCCAGATCTGTGTTTGGCATGTTAAGAAGAAAAAATAATGTATCTTTCTGGATCTTGATTTACGTGGAGAGGGCCACTTATCCCTCATTTAAAGGATGAAAATAATTAGTTAGAGGCAAGATATAAAGTACCTGTAGAGAGGATCACTGTCACCAATACTGCCATATGAAGGCGCCAGCAAGCTAAGGCTTGCAATGAGCATGAACAACACCGCTGGACTCAAACCCCGCCCTGCTGGATCTGTCATTCCTTGCACTTTGAAATTGCCCTTCTCTGAAAACATTTTAATCTGTTGTCATGACCCCTCCATTTGGCCATTAACTTTGCATAAAAACACTTGATAATATGTTCTAAAAAAATTCTATTATAAATTAACTTCATATAACTTGCAAATCAATACAACATATAACACAAGTGCATTTATGACTATGAATAACCTCAATCAGAAAACCCAATCATATGTAGTAAGCAAATACCATAAAAAATAATCTTGTTTAGTCATTCAATCTTGACAAGACCCACAGTAATCAGAGGGGATGCTGTGAGGATACTTGTGGACTTAACCCACAATAATCAAAGGAAATCTTAGAAGGATACTGGTGAAGCTGAGCCACAATAGTCAGACTGAGATTACCAAAGTCATAGTAATTTATAATTTGATATTTAAATGCATAGATGGATGCTTATATTTAAGGAATATTACATTGATTTAACATCCTACTAAATATCAAACTATGCATCTAAACATCAAATTATGAATTACTATGACTTTGGTAAACTCGGTCTGATTATCGTGGGTCAGCTCCACCAGTACCCTTACAAGATTCCCTTTGACTATTGTGGGTTAAGTCCATGAGTATCCTTACAGCATCCCCTCTGACTACTGTGAGTCAAGTCCATGGGTAACACAGAAGATCCCCTTTGACTACCAAGGGGATGTTCAGGCCAAAGGATTGCAAACTAGGATAAACCCTCCTAAGTTTGCTCACTGAAAAGCCATAATCTGTAAATGTGCTACTGCTAATAATGAATAATTGTAAGTGACAGATAATGCTGAGGTTTCTTCTCTCCAGAATAATAACATAACTGGCACCTACATTGTTGAGAGCTGCAGTGGGTTCACTGATAAGGAATATGGATGTGTGTCAATTGGAAGTGCTTTGTTGTACTGAGAAAAATGGATCTTCCCATACAGTGAAACAATTCCTGTGACTAAGTAATATTTTCTGGTGTGTGAAAACTTTTCAGGTGTATTTTGGGCTTAAATGCTCACAGGGAAAAGCCAATTGGATAATCCCCGATATCTCAACTCGGGTTTGAATCTAATACTAATAGAGATATGTGAATGTTATCCACCATTGGATCCAAGTTACCAGGTCTCTATTGTTACGTATCAAGAATATATACATACAAATCTATCTATCTTTAGAAAACAAGCTAGAATAAACTAATTCTACTTATGCATTTTTTTGTATTGATGACCATTTTAATCATACCCAATAGTGAAACACAATAATAACTACCTATTATTTTGCTGCTGGCTTTTGCTGTGGCTTTCCACTTCTTGTGGAAACCTATTTCTTGTAAGTTCTGTGTTCGGGACATGCTGTGTTTTTTAGTCCCATTTGTAAAAGGGTTTGGACCCTTTAAAATCCCACTTTTACCCTTAATATCAAAAAAATAATACCTATCTATTATTGAGTCTTCTTTGATATCCTTATGTTTATTTCACAAACTTATATGTTACCATTTGAGTTGACTCTTTTTAAGTGACTTCTTAGTTAACCTCTTTCTTTGATATCGCTATCATAGTCTTGTGTACTTGTACATTCTCACATATGACGGTATTAGATAATGTTTCTTCCATATTAGAATTTTCCAATTCCCTTGATTCCGTTAATAAAGTTTGCACTTCTCAATTCATTCAACCTTTTTACATTAACCCATTCTTCATTTGTAAGCTTTACCTAGGTGTCAAATCCTACTTGGAAGCTTTAGTTTTATTCATGATCATGATACTCAAATAGATTCTTCATTTTTTATCTTAGAATGATAGTTTTGTCCTATTGTCTCGATTTTTCTTTTCAACATATATATTTAATGACACAAATTTTGTCATTGTTTTAATGCATCCAATAAGACTTTGAAATCCTTCTAATACGGCTATCTTCCATACCCAAGTGTAATACTGTGTCCTAACTAGTACTGACAATCTTTGGTTCTCATTATGTATGATGATTATCCACTTTTACTTGAATCAAGATATTGAAAATTCTGTTGAGCATTTCTACGTCAATATATGAAAATCAATGTTATGAACAATAAAATTTACTTTTCTGTCAAAATTTGGTATTTCAATCAATTTATTCCTTACATATCAAATATTATACATTAAATCTCAATGCTCGTCATAGGATTATCCTAAGTTCTTTAGGTTTACGATTCAATCTATTCATGGTCTATTGTAACCACATTAATCAGCTTGATGTATTCTTGTCAAACCCTCCATTAGGGTTTCCATTAGGATGTTGATGAAAATAGAATATACCGAGGGTAATAATGAATCCAATTACAATTTCCCACAATTTTCCTAACTGGAGTTTGATAATATGCTTTTTCTGACACTGATGTAGATGGTTTTCTGCTAATAAAATTCTGCCAACTCTAATCTTGAAGCTGCTGTACTTGCTGTAGCCACTGTAGAATAATGAAGTTTAACTTCTGTTTACTATCAAATTCTGCAAAAGCATTGATTTTGAATGCTGTTTCTACTGTCAGAAGTCTGGAATTCTGCTGCTTATTCCCTTCAGTATGAAAAATCACAAGCCCTGCTGCTGGTTGGAAAAATGAATACAAAAACTCTTTAAATAATGACAGAAATCCATTTCTGCTTTTAAGAGTGACGCTTCCCCTTTCTTTAAATAGCTTGTTTCTACCTTTCCTTATTTTAGAAGTGATAAACTCTAAAAAGTATCTTGTGTAAATAGCTTCTTCACCTATTTTTGAAAAGGTGCCACCTCCATTTTCACTAAACAAGTTGGCCAAGAACAAAGTTTCCTCTAGTTTAGTCAACTAAGAATAGTTTTGTTTTTTTGTTTTTGTTATAAAAATGTAAAAGCCCACACTCATTGTATTCCATGAGATGACATCTCTTTGAGGCATTCAGTCAAACAGTTCACATGCCTTGCCCGAGCTTCCACATTTTGCAGACATATCTACCAGAGCATTTTTAATTTTTAATTTTTCAACCATAATTATTAATATCAATATGATATATCAATTTTGTGCATATCCTGCAATATTGCAATCCACGAGATCACATTTCTTTCAAGGATAGTGATTCTTTTTTAACATTGTAGGTCTGATTTTTTTTTTTTAACATTGTAGGTCTGATTTTTTTTTAACATTGTTTTTTGCAGCATCATCATCATAATGAGTTCATACAGCAGAAGTGACAATGAGGGTCAAGAGGTTGAACCAGAAATTCAAAGTGAAAATGAATCATCTGATGATCCTAAATTTCAAATAGGAGGGGGAAAACACACTGAACATGGCTCAAATACTCAAACTGACACAAGTTCTATTGGGAGTAAAAATGATCGCTGCCCTTCACGACTCCTCCAAAAATCGGCCAAAGGCCCCTTTGATCCAAAATCACCTTTAAAACAATTTGCATCTAAGATAGCAACAAAGCCTAGGGCAACTGGAGGCACTAGAAAGTGGAAGTGCCACATGTGTGAACTTACATGGTTTGGCAGCATTACTAGAACTAATGCTCACTTTCTTCTTGTTCAAAGCAAAGGTGTAGATGTATGTAAAATGGTGGAAGGTAACTTGAAGTACAGGGCTGAAATTTAAAAATTATGGGGTTGTAATGAGGATGAAGTACCTATAAATGTTACTTTGCCACAAAGGAGTAGGGGTGATCAGATTTCAGCAGTTTCTATTTTTACTTTGCAGAGTCTAAGGCCATTGAATCCACCTCGTTCAAGTGCAGCAGAGCCTAAGGGAAAACGTAAGATGGCATCTTCACAACCATTGGCAGATTTATTCAATGTGCAAGCAAAGGATGAGGCAGATGATACCATTGGCAAATTCTTCTTTGCCAATGGCATTCCATTCCATGTGGCTCCCTCTCCTTATTATAAGGAAGTTGTGTCAAAGATAATAAAGGCAGCACAATCATATGTGCGACCAAGGGAGACTAAATTGAGGACAACAATCTTGGATCAAAACTATTCCAAGATTAATATTTTGATGGAGAAGATGAAGAGAACCTGGGTTGCAGGTGGATGCAGCATTGTCATGGATGGGTGGATGGACATTAGGCATCGTCCACTCATCAATATCATCATTACATCTAGAGTGGGCCCTTATTTCCTTAGGGCTATTGATTGTTCAGGGCATAGCAAGGATGCTCATTATCAATTCCAGATCCTCAAGGATGATATAGAGGAGGTTGGGCCACAAAATGTGGTGCTAATAGTGACAAATGTGGCCCATGTGTGCAAAGTTGCAGGGAAGTTGATTAAGGCAGCCTATAGACATATTTGGTGGCCTCCTTGTTGTGTGCATGCTATTAAAAATGCACTTAAGGACATGGGTAAAATCAGTTGGATCAAATCAATTGTTAGTGATGCTAGAGATGTGCAGATGTTTATCTGCAACCACCATACTTCACATGCACTTTTCAGGTCCTTCTCCAAGAAGGAATTCATGAAACCTGTAGAGACTCGATATGCATCATACTTTATTCTCTTGGAGAGGATGCTTGAGTTGCAAGAGGCATTGCAACTAATGGTAATGACAGCAGAATGGAACCGATAGCCTGAGTCAAAACCATAGCAGGGGTTGAGGGTCAAGGAGGTGGTGAAGAATGATGTCTTTTGGGTTGATGCCAAATATATTGTCTCCATCATTGCTCCAGTCTTCACAGTTATTAGATTTGGGGATTCTAATGCACCTTCCCTTGGAGAGGTATATGAGTGCATTGATTCCATGCTTGATCAAATGAAGGCTATTGTGCGAGAGAAGGGCCCCACAATGCAATTCTATACCGAGCATATTCATCCAATCATTCAGCGTAGATGGGAGAAGCTCCACACTCCCTTACACATGGCTACCTATGCATTGAACCCAAAGTGGTATGTGCAAAGGCCCGACAGAATCACACCTATAGAGGATGTTGAGGTGAAGGAAGGGTTCATGAAGGCCATTGACAAGATGTATGATCCTATAGAGGCCAGCTTGCTTCGTACTGAGTGGACAAAACTTGCCACTCTTTGGGGATATTCAAAGGCGGCCAAGATAGATTTGGAGACTATCACAAGAGGACCCCAAGTTGTGTTGGACTATGCATGGGCCTAGATCTTTGATTACTACTCTAGCCATTCGTTTGTTGTCCCAAGTTTCTAGTTCTTCTGTTGCTAAGAGAAATTGGTCTACTTATAGCTTCATCCACTTCGTTAAGAGGAACAAGCTTACTTCTGGGAAGGCAAAGAAGCTTGTGGTTGTACATAGTGCCTTATGTCTCACTGACTGCAACACAACTACATACAAGGAGAGTCCAACATCCATATGGGATGTAGAGCCAGAAAAGCCAGCACAGATAGATGATGATGCTACACAAACAGGGCTGGTTGGTATTGGTTTAGATGAGCTTGAGCATGTGAGGTCCAGCAGTTCCAATGATGAGGAGATTGGCATGGAGCTTGGAGATGATTAGGTCATTAGAGGCATCAGGCCATTAGCCATTTACTATTTAGTATTTTGTTTTTGAAGTTTTAACTTTGAACATTGTTGATTGTAATTATGAATCATGATTATGAAATTCAAATTATGAAACATCTAGTTCTCGTTCCAATGTTTATTAAGTATATTTTCATTTTGATTTTCAATGTTCACTAGTTCAAAGAAATCATTGCAATGTGTTTAAACTTTAAACTTTACTTATTCCTTAGGCTTCTACAGTTATACATCTTTTTATAACTAATTTTTCAAGTACTATATGTATTTCAGCACTGCTCCCCCGCCGCCCCCAAACTTAGACTCTCGTCCCCCGGTCCCTGAAACGTGTCCCCTGCCATCCCCTCGTTCTCGTCCCCGAAACTCTGTGGAACATTGCTTTTAACAAACTTCAAGACCGTATTGTAGGCATACAAGTGGAGCTTAGTGATGATGTTAAATATCTTGTTACAGGGACAAGATTCGCATACCTTTAAATGATGTTCTTAAATACCATAATGTCCTATATGCTCTTGGTTTAACAATGAACCTACTTTCAATTTCAGCCATAAAAAATCTTAAGTGTATGCTTGAGTTTGATGATAAACAAATCACTATCAAAGATTACAGCTAGGATCTTGATCAAGCATTGACCAAAAGTATGTGAGAGAGTGGTCTTTACAAGTCTATTGCTAATCCAATCACACATTGAGCCTTGATACATAACAACGACAAATTGTGAGGTTTGGCACAAGTGACTTGGTCACGTACACTATGGAGCATTACCTCTCATTAATTATATGGTGCAAGGATTGAGACTTCAAGATAGATAAGGCAAGATTGTGCAAGGGTTGTGCACTCAACAAGCAAGCCAGGATTGCTTTCCCTAACAATGAGCACAAATCAAGACAAATTCTTGATCTAATCCATTCAGATGTATTTGGGCCTATGTTAGCAACTATATTGGCAAGAAACATTTACTATGTTTCATCTATAGATGATTCCTTAAGGAAACCCTAGATTTACTTCACGAACCCCAAAGATGAGATATTTGAGAAGTTCTAAGAGTTCAAAGTTCTTGTGGAGAATCAAACAAAAAGAAAGATTAAGATTTTAAGGTCTAACAATAGAGACGAGTATACCTCCAAGGACTTTGATAACATTTGTAGGCATGCAAGGATCAAGGGGCGATTGATTGTGCCTTACAACCCTCAACAAAATGTAATTGCAAAAAGAAAGAACAAATCTACTATAGAGATAGCAAATGTCATAATTCATGACCTACATTTACCCATGCTTTTTTGGGCAAAGACATGCAGATGTGATGTTTACATGTCGTCACAAAATGCTAAAGGACAAGACTCCAAAAAAAGCTTTCAAAAGAGAGAAACCTAATGTTTCCCATTTTGGGGTGTATTTGGAAGTCTTGTCTACATTCATAAGCCAAAGGAGAAAAGGCTGAAGTTTGAACCCTTCAGCTTGAAGGGTGTGTTTGTGGAATAGAATGAGTCCTCAAGGCTTACAAGGTTTATGTTCCATCACAACAAAAGACAATAGTGAGCCAATACATGAAGTTTGATGAGGATGCTTGGTCCTATAGGTCTTGAGAGCCTCCAACAAAGATTAATAAAAGTGAACAATTTGTTCTCCCAGGTTCTGATCAACAAAATATAGCAATACCGATTGCAATTCAGCCAAGTTCTAATGCAACAATAGATAACTCATTACCACCTAATACAACCAAAAAACCTAGATGGCTTACTCATACATTGTAGGAGGCACAAGAGTAAGAAGCAGCAAAACTCCATTCTGAGTATGAGTCATTCCTCTAAGAAGATTCCAAATTATGTTGCTTTGATGTCTTCCATCATTAATGAAAAAGCTTCTAGTTTTGAAGAAGCAAATTTAGAGCAAATGTGGCAAGATGTCATGACAAAGGAGCATAACTCTACTATACAAAATAATGTTTGGGAGATTGTGCCAAGACCAAACAGGAAATCAACGATTGATTTCAAGAGGTTGTACCAAGTAATGCATGCAGTAGATGAAAACATAAAGAACAAAGCCAAATTCGTTTCATGAGGATTTTCTTAGAGAGGGGGAGTTGATTACAACAAGACCTTTGCTTCAGTTGCAAGATACACTCCTTCAAAGTAATTATTGTTAAATTTAGTGATCAGATTAAATGCACAGAAAAATTAATTCAAAATCAGACACAAGGACACAACAGATACCCTGGGAAAACCCTCCTCTTGAGGGAGAAAAAACCCAGCAACAATATATCACTTATATATTGAATTAACAATAGAGACTTCTTTTACAATTGAGGCCAATATGAAGGCCTATCACACGCACTACAATCTGATGAAAATCTCAGCCAATAACTTTATCAATTTCCTCTTGATAATAAACTCGATCTGCCTTATAGAGAACTTGCACCAATGACTGAAGTATATTGAATGAATTGAATGAATGACAATGAGAGATCAATTGGCTATAAATACAATATGGAAGGGAGACGTGACCCTTCAATAACTCAAGTCAGCCAATCACAAAAAGATACGTCTCTTCTATAGAATAGCATGTTGGCCTTAATCAACAAGCATGTCTTTTAATAAACAAGAAGTCGGCCTCCTTAAAATCGCACCTCCTCATTAAATACATATTAAACATTATTTATCAAATGAAGTGCCCCATCATAAAATCGCATATATAAATTAAATAGCCAATGAGCTATTATTTAATTTATGATTTCTCCAAGTGAACTGGGCTGGAAGAATCGTACGACACTGCTATGAAACATCAACACTCCCTCTCAGCTAGGGAGAATACTTCCAGCTGCACAAGACATATCACCTCAATGCGATGTCTACCACAATGGCTACAACAAAGTGTGGAAAGGAAGAATATCACCTCATCGTGATATTAGATATCACCTCAACATGATATCAACCCTATATGGTACGTACAAGTGTTCATCACTTGCGTGATGTTGTCACCTCAACATGACTTTTCACCATGGGTCTCCTAGAGGGTGAAACACAAGTACAAAGAAATCATCACAGATTCTCTCACATGATGTTGTCATGGAGTCACACACATGACATCCACCATGACTCTCTCAGAGGGTGGAAACAAGGGCTTTCACCTCAAATCTCAAGGAGAAATGCATTAAAAAGGGATTTCACCTCAAACTTCTCTTACAGAGAAGAACTCATTAAACAAGGGATTTCACCTCGAACTTCTCTCATAGAGAAGAACTCATTAAACAAGGCTCACTAATGCTGAGACTCTTTCTCAGTTAAGGTTGGATTCTCCACCACACCAAGCTTATCTCGAAAGTACACAAACTTGATTCTGGAGAGAGGCTTGGTGAGAATGTCTGTCATCTGCTCATCAGTGTTGATATACCTTAATTGTATAGCCTTCCACAGTACCATATCTCTAATATAGTGATACTTGATCTCAACATGCTTGGTTCTATCATGAAACACAGGATTGATAGAAAGCTTCACGCAACTCTGGTTATCACAATGAATGATAGTAGGTTCCATTGATTGTCCAAACAATCCTGCAAGGAACTTACGAAGCCATACTGCTTCCCGAGCTGCCATACAAACTGCAATATACTCTGCCTCTGCTATACTCAAAGCCACAGATGACTGCTTCCTGCTGCACCAGGATATCATAGCAGAACCCAAACTGAAGCAACAACTAGATGTACTCTTCCGATCTAAGACACATCCTGCCCAATCAGAATCAATATAACCATACAACTCCAAGTCAGCATCTGAAGAATATCTCAACCCATATCCAACTGTGCCACACAAGTATCTCAAGATATGTTTAGCTGCAACAAGATGTATCTGCCTCAGTTCACACATGAACTGACTAAGTGCACTCACAGCATAAAAAATATTTGGTCTAGTGTTAACTAGATACATCAAGGACCCAATCAACTATCTATGCATTGTAGGATCCACCAAGTCTAAACTAGCTGCAGCCTCCTTCAATTTATGTAGGTTGGTCTCCATAGGTGTAGACATGGATTTGCAATCCATCATACCAAACCTCTTAAGTACATCAATGATGTACTTCCCTTGACTTAGGATCATTTCATCTGGTTTCTGCCAAATTTCTAAGCCAAGGAAGTAGTGCATAAGTCCAAGATCTTTCATCTCAAACTCAGAGGCCAACTCTTTCTTACATTTGATGATCAAGTGCTCTTCTCCAGTAAGTATCAAATCATCAACATATAAGACCAAAATCAATGCTTCACCATCAATTACCTTAAAGTATAGATTAGAGTCAGCATCATTCTTCAAGAAGCCCAAGCTTGATAGGTAACTATCAATTCTTTTGTACCATGCACGAGGAGCATGCTTAAGACCATACAAGGCCTTCTTCAGCTTGCAAACATGAGACTCCTTCCCATGTACCTCAAACCCATCAGGTTGCTCGATGTAGACTTCTTCCTCAATCACACCATTTAGAAAAGTTGTCTTCACATCCATTTGATGAATCTTCCATCCTCTAGATGCAGCAATGGCAATGATGGTCCTAACAGAAGTGTAGCGAGCAACAAGAGCAAATGTTTCTTCATAATCAACTCCCTCTTTCTGTGAAAACCCACGAGCCACGAATCTTGCCTTGTACTTCTCTATGCTCCCATTAGCTGCATGTTTGATCTTGAAGAGCCATTTCGAAGATACCACAGATTTTCCTTCAGGTCTAGGAATAATGTCCCAAACATCATTCTTGAGAATTGATTGGTATTCCTCTGTCATAGCATCTTTCCAAACCTGTTGACTAGAAGCATCTTCCACACTAGAAGGCTCTGACTCAATAATCTGACTCATCAAGGCAACATAATTGGAGAACTTATGTGGCCTTTTACTTTCTCTGAATGTACCTCTGGGAGTTGCGAACCTTTCAGCCTCTTGCATAGTTTGTCTAGCCCAAAGAGGTCTCTTTCTTCTAATCACAATATCGGTAGGCCCATTAGTAGGTTCCAAGGGTTCAACTGGATCAACATCTTCCTTTGGTTCGGAAGTCTCCCTCTGAATCTCAGGAGTATGGTCAACTTCCATATCCTGAGGAGGCTCATCATAGTCAATCTCCACATGAGTTCCCTTGGATCTTCTAAATGCAACATCTTCCTCGAATGTGACATCTCTACTAATTTCAATCAACTTCTGACCTGGAACATATATCCTGTAGGCTTTTGATGTCTCACTGTAGCCCACGAATATTCCCTTCTTGCCAGAAGGCTCCAACTTAGTTCTCTTCTCTTTTGGAACATGAACATAGACAAGACATCCAAAGATCCTCAAATGACTAACCTCGGGCTTCTTCCCTATAAAGGCTTCTTCCGGAGTCATATTCTCCAAGATCTTGTGAGAACTTCTATTTTGTACATATACTGCAATCCTAGAAGCTTCTGCCCATAAGAAGGTTTGCAGATGCTGGTCATGAATCATGGCTTTTGTTGCTTCCACGATTGTCCTGTTCTTTCTCTCTGCAACACCATTCTGTTGTGGATTATAGGGGACACAGAACTCCCTCTTAATCCCAGCATCAATACAGAAATTTCGAAAGCTACCAGAGGTGTATTCTCCTCCATTATCAAATCTGAGGATCTTGAATCTTTTACCGGAAAGATTTTCTACAAGAGCTTTGAACTCCTTGAACCTTTCTAACACTTCCTCAGACTCTTTAGTTTTCAAAAAATAAATCAATGTCTTTCTAGAGCGATCATCAATAAAAAGAACATAATACAAGAAACCACTCGAAGAAGGAACAGACATAGGTCCACATAAATCAGAATGAATAAGGTCTAAAATACACTTAGATCTACTTTCTCTACTATGGAAAGGAGCTTTTGAATTCTTACCCATAGCACATCCTTTGCAAGTTCCTTCATGCTCCTGATTGAACTTAGGAAGTCCTATGACCATCTTCTCCATGATAGGTAAGGCTCGGAAGTGGAGGTGAGCCAATCTTCGATGCCACAGATCACACAAGCTTGAAGAATCATGAACTAATGCTTGTAGAGGACGCGTACATAGCCTATAGAGGCTTTCATGTCTAACACCAATTACTTGAGCATCCTTGAAACTAGAATTCTCCATCCACACAAGAACTTTGCCTTTGGAGAAGGCAACTTGACATCCTTTATCTTCTAGAGCTGAAATAGAAATAAGATTGTGCTTGATTCCTAGAACATATAGAACATCTTTCAACTGAAGTGTAATGCCGGAATCCAAATGAAGAGTAGAGGTCCCAATCCCTTTTACGGAATAGCCAGCATCATCTCCAATATTAAGTTATTAACTTGTTCGGAAGAATCTTTCTCCACCAAACTTGATAAGTGCTCCTTAAATCCAGTGATGTGTCGAGAAGCACCACTGTCGATCAGCCAAGTGTTGGTATCTGTAGGTACATTGCTTGATAATGTTGAATAGAACAAGTATTCACATGAATCCTTTTGCAAAGAGGCATCATCAACATCTGCAACAGTGGCTTGTTGCTTAGGTCTAGTTGGACAATGCTTAGCAAAGTGGCCAAACTTATCACACCTAAAGCATTGAATCTTGGACATGTCTCTCTTCTTCTTGGAGGTAGGTGCATCATCATTTCCCTTATCTCGATTCCTCTTGAAGAAACCTTTCCTTCCATCTTTTCCTTTCTTCTTCGAAGCATGGGAGGCGAGAACATGAATATCTTCATTCTTTGAACTTTGACCAACGCCTCTAGCCACCAACCTTGATTCTTCTTGAATGCAGTCTGTCCTTAGACGATCAAACTTAGGCAATTTTGATCTTGCACAGATTCCCTGAATGAAGGATTCCCAAGACAAAGGAAGACCATTGAGGGCAAGCATAGTCAAGTCTTTGTCATCAACCATATGGCCAATTGTTGAGAGTTGATCTCTCAAATCTGAAATCCTCATGAAGTAAGCAATTACTGATTCTCCCTTCGCCATCTTCACATGATGTAGTTGTTGCTTCAGTGCAAGTGCTCGGCTGGTATTGTTGATTTCGTACATTTCTTCCAATGTTTTAAACATGTCTCTTGCCGTCTCCAACTTAGAGACAATAGGAACGATATGATCCTTAACGGACTTAACCAATATTTTCATTGCCTTGATATCTTTCTTCACCCACTGCAACTTCTCTTCTTCCTCCTCAGGTTCAGGAACACTGGACTCCACAAACTCACCCAAGTCATTTTCACGCAAGGTAAGCATGATCCTAAATCTCCATGATGTGAAGTTTGATGCTCCCTCGAGTCTATCCTCAATCTTCAAACCGTTCACCATCTTGACAAAGGTAGAGATAGACGAAGAAATATAAAGAAGAGAATGAGTATTGCTGTATAAACAAATCTGATCACGATCTCCTCAAACCCGCTCTAATACCATGTTAAATTTAGTGATCAGATTAAATGCACAGAAAAATTAATTCAAAATTAGACACAAGGACACAGCAGATACCCTGGGAAAACTCTCCTCTTGAGGGAGAAAAAACCCAGCAACAATATATCACTTATATATTGAATTAACAATAGAGACTTCTTTTACAATTGAGGCCAATATGAAGGCCTATCACATGCACTACAATCTGATGATAATCTCAACCAATAACTCTATCGATTTCCTCTTGATAATAAACTCGATCTGCCTTATAGAGAACTCGCACCAATGACTGAAGTATATCGAATGAATTGAATGAATGACAATGAGAGATCAATCGGCTATGAATACAATATGGAAGGGAGACGTGACCCTTCAATAACTCAAGTCGGCCAATCACAGAAAGATATGTCTCTTCTATAGAATAGCATGTCGGCCTTAATCAACAAGCATGTCTTTTAATAAACAAGAAGTCGGCCTCCTTAAAATTGCGCCTCCTCATTAAATACATATTAAACATTATTTATCAAATGAAGTGCCCCATCATAAAATCACATATATAAATTAAATAGCCAATGAGCTATTATTTAATTTATGATTTCTCCAAGTGAACTAGGCCGGGAGAATCGTACGACGCTGCTATGAAACATCAACAATTATCTCTCTTGCATCTTATTTCAGTTTGCTTTTATATCAAATTGATGTAAAGACTACCTTTTTGAATGGCAACATAGAGGAAGAAGGGTACGTAAATCAGTCTAGAAGGTTTGAAAAGCATGGATGAGACGGAGAGACCCATGTATGCAAATTGAAAATGCAAACAACACATGCTTGTTCCTCGCAGATTGATGTGTACTTTTTGAAGTTGATATTCACCAAAACTGTTGCAAATCCTACTATTTACTATCTGTTCAATAAATATGATCTTCTAGTTTTAGTTTTGTTTTGTTTTTTGTCTTTTTTCTCTAGTTTAACTAGGGGTTGGACTCTTCTAGATTTTTTGGCTTTTTGTATATATAGAAGGATTCTAAATTCATGAAGATAAGTTGTTTTTGTGTCTTTTGTTTTATTTAACTTTCTGCTTAAGTTTTTTTTTTTTGCATATTCTTCTATTTGGTGCTCCAACTAAGTTGTCTGTGTGTTAAGCCCAAAAGATTCTCTTGGTCAATAAAAGAGATTTCAAATGCAAAACTTAGTAGCAAAAAAATAGAGAATACAAATTAAGAACAGCATTTGAGTGTAATCAGTTTCAATTTAATAAATGGCATCTTTTTACATGTTTGTTTTTCATACTTTTAGAAATGTGTGTTCGCATGTTATCATACACCTATCTGTTGTTTTAATTGCAGTTTCAGTTTGCAGTTAGGATTTTTTTCCTGAGTGTAGAAGCTGCCTACCATGGTCTATAAATTAACATGGTATTATTTCCTCAGTAACAGAATTCAAAATAGAGCAAAAATTCTTCTTTGTTATGTACCCTCAAATGAACAAGTTGCAAATATTTTGACAAAGGAAGTCTGAAATACTATGAGAGAGATTGGGTTTAACAGAGAAGACCTTCCTCACAAAGAGGAAATGTTAGCTTTTCAAATGTGTTGCTGGCTGCTGTTCTCCTACAGCTGGGCGCAAGAAATCAGTTTTTATCATTAGTGTTTTTTCCTATAGTTGGGCACAAAAAATCAGATTTTATTATTAGTGTTTTTGTCCTATGGTTAGGCATTAAAAACAACTTTAAGTTTTAGTTTGCAGTTAAGATTAATTTTCTGAGCGCAAAATCTGCTTACAATTGTTTGAAAATTATTGGTTCACTCCAAGTCCATTGTTATTGTTTGAATTGTAAAATTTTTTTTTTTAAGCAAAGCAAAGGTGAAATGGTGTTGGGCAGTCACATGAAGCAAAGGAATATAGCATTGGCCCATTTTTCTTGGGGAAAAACCCCAAGATGTTTACTAATTCAAGATTAATATTTTCTGAATTTTGTTTCTCTATTATACAATACTAAAAGGTTTCTATTATATAGCTCTACTCCCACTCCCTCCTACCATTAAGAAATATCAGTGGCAGTTTTTTTATTTTCTCATTTATAGTTAAATAAGTTTTTGTGTTACTTAAAACGAGTAATAACACCTATTCAATGGTTGATAGGCACATATATTTCTAGCCATATCGGCCAAACACTATACATATATTTTTTTTGGCAAGGTTATTCCATGCAGTGTTTAGCTGACAAGGTTATAAATATATGTGCCTATTAGGTATTCAATAGCACCTTTAAGTACCATTTAGTTTAAATTCTAAATTCTAAGTTTTAATTTTTAGAGTTAGAATTTAGAATTTATTTCCATGTTCAGAGGTAAATCATCATCAATGAGCAAAATACTGAGACGTTTTTTCTAGTTGACTTTGTTGGTGTTAAGTTGTTTGCTTTCATGACTTGTCTTTTATCTGTCATGGCAGATTAATATTTTCTTCTGTAATTCATTCCTACCCTTTCATTGTGATTCTATATAGGAGAGATAAAAATAAATGCACTTTTAGAATAAAAGAATTTATGTAAGAAAAATTAAATCAAACATGCCATGAAGATGCTTGGCGAGCATGACTCGGTAATATAGTAATGTGTCATTTCAAAGCAATTCCAAATTATAGAAAATGAATTCAATTCATACAACACAAATAAACAGTATGGAACCAAATATTTATATCACTAACAATGAATAAATTGTAGTTGAAAACCATGTGACTAAATAGTTAAAGCTGATTTAGAGCATGGTTATGCATTGATTTTCCCAAATAATATATAGAGAGGAGCATAGCTCAATACCATACAAAAAGAGGGTAAAATTTTACACCATATTTTTACAACTCGGTGAGTTGTTGAGTATTCACCATTTTTTTTGCAACAAGTTTTTCCATAGTAAACTCACAACTCACTTCAGCCAAGATTTTGTTGATTTTCTGCCAAGTCTCCATCGAGTTGCAAAGTACTCAACGAGTCTATGAATTTTACTAGGCCCTTGTGACAAACTAACTTTGGATGCACAAAAACAAGAAAAAATGTGATTTTTGCAATCATACAATTTTTACCTTTTTTTTATTATGAAAATGGAATGTGCATTGAAGGTCTATGTGACCTCAAAAGTCTTCATTTAGACTTGGCAGCAAAGGCTCCACCCCTCAACCCTATCTTGTACCATGAACAAGGAATGGGCCACCCCTTGAATCCACTAAAGACGCTACCCCACCCCACCACCAAACTCATTTCATACGATTTGTTGCCATATTTTGCATTAATTTATTTTTTTTTAAATTAAGAAACTTAAGTAATTTTTTAAGTTGCCGAGTCAGAAAATATTTGGCCTCCCGACCCCAATAAAAACCCTAAATTTTCAAAATATGTGTTTATGTCAAGGGCTTGTATTTGATTTCTATTTCTTTCAATTGAGCCTGCAGTTTGTGAACTCATACACAGTCATTCTTATCCAAGCAGCTTTCAAGGTTTGGATAATACCTTGGGCAACAAAGGGCTCAAACATTTTATTAGTGTTGGCTTCCATCACCCTAATTTTCAAGTTGAAAGTATAACGCTCAAGTTTCTTTCTTGTCTGATGCTTCTCCTTGGCTTCTTCATCCTTCCTAAGAAATTTGTGCACGTGTCATGCCTCTGCCATGTTAAGAGAGGCGCAGCATTACAAACCCTTGATCGCTGTCCTTACCCTTAGCAAAGAAATTAAATGGCAGCCAATTATTTAAAAAGGGGCCGACTAAGATTAATTAAGGATTATTAATGGGCAGCGATTACCAAACAGCATGTAGACAAATTAACCATAAAAGGCAGCACTTAAGTTATGAAGGGATGTATCCCTTGCAAGGTAAAAGTCTCGATGAAGAGGTGTGACTCCCTCTCATTTAGGATATAAAAAGGAGAGAACAAATCATTTGGAGGATCATCAATTCAGCATATCAATCAAGGGAAAAAGAGAAATCAATAGTAATTGAGGCAGTAATAAATATACTGTTGAAAAAGAATTCAAGCAGCAATCATTGGTTAAAACATACAATTATTATTCAAGGATTGAAGTGTCAATCCATCAAGAAATATTAATCAGCAATATTCTAGCAAATACATCAAGCTATCAATTGTGAATTCTAGGTAGTATTTGCAAACCAGACAGGGTCCAGGCTCACAGGGTGAGCTAAGGTTTGGAGGGACAGGGTCTTTTCCTACCTTTGACATTCTAGGGATGGTGTCCTTGGTATTGTCATTGTTGAGTTAGGGACGGGCTCCTTGAATTCAGCAGATTTGCAAAGTATTGCTCAGGAATTCACGATCTGACTCATTGGGTATTGTGCTATGACTTATTGATTTGATTATTATCATAAATTTCTTAACCTTGCATAAAACTATTGCCATATTTTAAGCCAATATTGTTGTTTTAAAGAATATCCCAAAAGAGGACATTACAGCACATTAGTTACCATCTTATCAATCTCTTCTTGCTCAATCGCCCACTTTCACTGTCAATGGTAATCTCAATGTTATGCCATATTTATGATTTTTTTAACAGAGCTATCCGTGCAGTGTTTGGCTAACAAGGCTATAAATATTTGTAGCAATAGACCATTCAATAACACCTGTAAGTGTTTTAACTTATTTATCATTATTACAATGTTTACAGTTTTTCTGATCAATTATTAAACCTATTCACAATGTAATATCAATCCATCTCTTAAATGTATTCCACAAATCCCCATAATTCTAAAGTTTCCTCATAACACAACCCGCGCCCCTAGGCCCAAGGTCACGGCTCACCATGCCATAAATCTATAAATGTTACTTAACTTATGCAAGCGGAACAACCCGGCGTTGTTTAATAAATTTTAAAACCGCTGGCTATTTAAAATCAGTCTTGAATGCCTGACAGTTAATCTCGGCTTTGACCCTGTGCCTCTCTGTCTAGCACGCAGGTATTGCTGAGATTAAATCAAATTACTTTAAACTAATCTATAAATGCCGAAATATTCCCAAACATCGCGACAAACTAAATAGAATAAAAAAATGTTTCAATATTTAACAAGGCTGATTCACTATTTCCTATTCAAAGGAGCTAGAAGTTTAAAACAAATAAGAAAACTTCTTATTGTGTCATCGTTCTATAGGGTGCAGGATCTAGATCTGGTCGACAGGCTCAAGTTTGTGCATTCATGTACTCCTTTTGATTTTTCTGTGTTTAATTGCTCTTAAAATAAATAAATAAATAAGGTATTTCAACCAAACAAGAAGCCACTGCAGGTTTTAGACTGGTGATCAGTTTTTAAAAAGAAAGAAAGAAACCTGGTTTTAAACTGCAACCTAAATAGAAAAATGGTATACCTCAGCTTTGGTCGCCCCTTCGATTGGCAGTCTCTCTGTCAAAATTGAAATACGCCTTCCTAATTCGCCTTCCCTATTCCTAGATACGCCTGTGGCTTAGTCCAGGTATTCAAAAGTGAAACAGCTGACAAAACGCCTCGCTCTCTCAAACGCCTCCCTCAAGGCGCCCTTGCATTTTCCAGCCCTCTTCCTCGATACCAGTAGACGTAATTAAATAGAAGATACCAAGAAGAGCATGAAAATGATTAATAAAGGTTTTGGGCATGGCGCTTCAATTGAGGGCACGCGAAAATTTGACAGTCGACCTTTCCTGTCAAGCAATTATTATTATCAATCGAGATCTACCCTTCAAATGTTAGAGAGCGCTCTTATTTGGAAAAAAAAAATGTATTCCTATGTATAGGTATAATTGTGAAATTAGCATTTCGGAGAATATTTAATGTAAAAACATTATCTGTTGAGTTAGGTACATGGTACATATATGATATTTATTTTTCATCTGAAAGTTTAAAATTTTATGGAAAGTAAATATTTATCTAAAACATTATAAAAATAATTTATTGTCAATCTGATTGGTTCGGAAAGTTTCATTCATTTTTTGGACTTTCATAAAAATGAGTATTTTAAATTAATAAAATATTAAAAAAAAAATGTATTGTGTACTAATATCTCATATCTGTTGTAAGAGGATTCAAAAAATATAATAATATTTTTTATATGGTTTTGAACCAAACCAACAATTACAATATTGCACAATCTTGAAACCATTACAAAATTGTATGAAAATATTAATGTTGGTCTAATTATAATGAATAACCTTTGACAAGGGAGTGTGATTCCTATTTGAAAAGTTTAGAGTCAATATGAAAATTGTCAAGCTTTCAAAGGTGTCATAGCAACCAAAAAAAAAAAAAAAAATCCTTTGATTCAATCAAGAAATTTGGCAATGTCTAATTTACTTAACACTTTGGACACTTGATGATTCCAAAATTACCAAGTTAAAATAAATGCAATATAACTTTAATGGTATTATTGAAAATTCTTTTAAAGACCCAAAAGAAGTGGAGATCTACGCGAGGGTTCTAAAGTTTGTCACCAACATTGTGGTGGGGGAGACTCGGCTCTCCCCCACGAAGGTAATTTCCCTCTGTACCCTACGGTGTTTGCACTCATTTTTTGCCCTTCTGCTGCATTTTGTCTTGTGTGTTTTCTTTTTTGGGTTTATGTGGGTTGTGTGTGTAAGGCTGTGATTCTCTGTTGGCCTAAAAGTCTGCAAACGTGTGTGTTCCCTCATGGAGGGGGGACTCCACCCACCAACTCCGATGAGGGTTTGTTGGAAGGGACCGAAGGAGTTAAGCCAGTTAATATGTCATTGTCCTTACGTGATGTCGTTGTTCTTGAAACCCCATGGTGTTTGAAAAATGCAAAGTTTGTGTTCGAAGAAGCAAATGAAGAAGGTGAGAACGTTGAAAATGGTCGACCGCAAGGTGAGTATCCTTCGGACACCACTATTATTTCTCTGAATGTTGAAATGCTAAATCATATACATACTGAGAGGGGTACGTTGGCAGGGGTTGTGATCTTGTTGGCTACAGTGGATCCTAGCAATCTCCCCACTATGAAGTATTTAGACAACTGGTTCAATACTATATGGAGTAAAAAGCTTAACATTCAAATTGTTTTATGTAGAATGATACAGAGAGGATTATTTTTAATTTATTTCAAAAATAATGAAATGCATAGTAGAGTTTTAAAAAAACCCTATTGGAGCATTGGGAAATCAATATTTAGGGTTCTGCCTTGGACACTCGGGGCCAACTGTGAAGAAATTCTTGCACTTTCTAGCCCTAGGTGGTTGTTAATCAGAGATATCCACCTTCAAAAAATGTTGTCTTCGCTCAATGCAAGTATGTTTATAAAGAGTCCATACCTGCTATTGTTCCAACCCCCTCATGCCTTGCTTAAAATGTTGCCTCCATAAGCACAATAGCATGTGTTTAAAATCATGGTTGCCAGTGATTGACCATTAAGGTCACCACTTTCATCATTGGATACAATTGCCTTTATCTTCAAACTAGGGCATTATGGAATTAACTTTGAATTGTTTGTTGTGCTCTATTGGTTTCTTTGCTTTAACATTTGCTAAGTCCTTTAAGATCACTAGGCTAATCTTCCCAGCTCACAACCTCACTTCCTCGTTCCTTTCACCGCATCCTTCTATTCTCCAAACATGCCCTATGACACCTACTTTCTACTTGCAACTGACCCCTTGGGTTTTGACTCACCCTATCACAACTATAGGGCCTGTGTCCCATGAAGACCCTATTACTCCTCCCTTTGCTCTTGTTGTGGTTTCTCACCTTGGTTTAGTCTTGGAGGCTCCTCCCATTGCACCTGGGGGGAGTTCTTCTAGTTCTAGAATTGTTTTAAAAAAATGCTCAACAATTGGCTATTGAGAACTTAAGAAAGAAAGGAGAAACCCATATAAATAACAATAAATTGGAAATTATTAAGACTTATATTAATGGTGTCATGGTTGATGAAGAAACCATCATCCCTAACTCTGGCAGCCTTGTCCCTGATTCTGTAATGGATGCTGTTAAATTTTATGATGTGAGTAAAGAGTCACCATTGAAGGAGACTCTTGATACTCTTTCTGACATGGTAAGAAAGTGGTTAGTAGACAAGACAAACCCTTCCGAAGAACCTGTTGACTCCTCCAACCCAACTAGGGTTCCTGCTGATAGTATTACTGAGCTTGGTGGTGAGGGGACCCTTGGAAAGTTTGTTGACCTCATTAACAAGACTCAAGCTATTAAGCTTAGGGACTCCAAGGTCACACCTGTACTTAAGGAGAACTTTGGAAAAGAGGTGGGATTAGAGAATGCTAAGAATGCCCTTATTCCTCTCAATGAACCCAAGAAAAGAGGGAAAACAAAGGGAAGCACTTTAGCCATAAGAAAGAATAGTTCCAGTTGTGTGATTGGAAAGAGAAAGAAAACCAGTATTATTCTGGCTATCCACTCTCCAAAGCAGATGGAGGGTGAAGAGAATACAATAAAATTCTTTGAAATGTTCAGGAATCCTAAAGATGCTTCTCTCCCCAATAGTGCTAACGATAATTAACTGTACCTCTTGGAATGTTAGGGGACTTGAGTCCCCTAATAGGAAGTATGTAGTGAGGAGATTCCTCAACTTGGAACCAAACAAAGATTTTGTGTTTCTCTAAGAGGTCAAAGCTATTGGCTTCACCCTTGAAACCAACTTAAGATTCATTTGGGGTAGTACTATGCACCTAACTTCGCAATATGAGAGGGGGAGGGGAGGAGTGGCCATCTTGATGGACAACATATGGAAACTATACCTAACTGATTATGGTGTCTCCCCATGCAATAGGGCTATTTGGGCTATCTTCCAAAGGGGAGACTCTAAATTTGGTGTGTGCTCAATTTATGCACCTAATGACTATCTTAGGAGGATTGGGCTATGGAAGTGGCTAACTAATCTCCCTGATATCCCACGGATATTAGGAGGAGACTTTAATATGATTGAGAATCAAGAGGACACGAGAGGTGGTATAAACATGGACTGGAAAGGTAATGAAAAACACTACTAGTCCAGGTTAAAAATAGGCTAAACATCATCGATCCATTGGAAGGTTTGAAAAAGGAAAGCAGTAGTGTGTGGTTTACTTGGTGTAATGCTTAGAAAGGGGGGAACAAAATTTACTGTAGATTGGATAGGTTCTATCCCAACATGTAGTTTTTTAGCTGAGCCCCTCAATGATGGTAATAAAGTTTTAGTCTACCCTTATACACTCTCTAACCATCACCCAATAATGGCCAGGCTCACCCTTAATAGTGGTATTAAGATCAAATCTAAGGGTAAAGACAACTTCATTCTAAACACCAACCTCTTAAAAGATAAAGATTGTTTAGATGCCATCTATACCTTGAGAGGGGTCAATAGATGGCTACTTAAAGATGCTGACCCAATTCAGAGGTGGAACCAGAATGTAAAATCCTGGAAGCTTATCTTTCAAACCATTGGTAAAAAGAGGGCTCTAGACTCAAGAAGGGAGGAATGCCATCTCCAAGATGCTATCCTATAGGTTGAAACCAAAATGCAATAAGACCCTTTGAATGAGCAGTTGTATGAAGGGCTTAATCAAGCTAAATTTGGCCTTAGGAAGTTGCAATCCAAGGCCTAAAAATAAGGGCCAAGCTCAACTGGTTAAGCCACGAAGACAGGGGATCAAAGTTCTTTTTTTAGGTACATTAAGGAGAAAGGGGTGAAAGAGAAAATTGATCAAATTTGTTATAATGGTGTTACCTTGTCCAACCAAGAGGATATTTTGTAACAATTCTTTCTATTCTACCAGGACCTTTTTAAATCTGAGGACAATGGAGGGGAGTGTGCTAAAGCTAGAAGCAAGATCCAAAGTCTGATCCCCACTAAGATTTCCAAGGAAGACAACATCCAACTTTCAATTTACAAATCAAAAGAGGAAATCAAGAGAGCTATCATCTCTATGAACAATGAAAAATCTCTTGGTATTGATGGTCTTCCAGTAGAATTATATAAGGTCTACAATGAGTGGGTGTGTGATGATCTCCACCAAGTGTATATGAAAGCCTTCTCCAAAGGTTCTCTAGGAAGGGACATCAACCAAGGGCTCATCATGCTTCTTCCCAAAGAAGGTGATAAGACCTTAATTAAGATTTGGAGGCCCATCACGTTATTAAATGTTTCCTACAAAATTCTAGCTAAGGTGTTAGCACTAAGACTAACTAACATCCTCCCCAAGTTCATCAACTCAACATAGACTAGCTTTATTAAAGGTAGATATATACTTGAGAACCTCTTGACAAGCTCGGAGGTCTCACACTGGGCAAAGCGTTTCAACAGGAGGTTGCAATTATACTATTGGATTTTGAGAAGGTCTACGACAGAGTTGAATGGACCTTCCTCAAAATGGCTCTAGAAGCCTTTGGGTTTCCACAGGATTTCTCCAATATGATCAACACATTGTTGAGGGATGCTACTGCTGAGGTGGAAGTAAATGGTTCAAGGTCTAGGGTCTTTTAGCTTGAGAGGTCTATTAGGCAGGGCTGCCCCATTGCACCTGCATTGTTTGTGATTGCGGTTGATACACTACATTATTTGATAAGAGACTCTTGTTTTTCCCCCAAAGTAAAGGGGCTTCAATACTCCCTGATAATAAAAAACTCCTAAACATTCAGTTTGCTAATGACACGTCTATCTTTGTACACTTAGAAGAAGAGAATCTTAACAACCTCATGACCAAACTTGAGATCTTCCCCTGGGCATCTGGAGCAAGGGTTTCTAAGGCTAAGTCTGTAATGCTTGGATGGCAGGATACCCCGCCCCCTTGGTTGCACAAATCAAACCTTCAATGTGGGGGGACCTCATAAGTAGGTGAGGTACTTGGGGATTCCATTTTCAGTCTCTCCAAACCTTAAAGAGATGTGGTTGTGGTTGAAAAGAAAAATTTAGAAGAAGCTGGACAGTTGGAATAGGTAGTTCCTCTCACTTGCTAGAGGGATACAAGTATGCCAAAATATTCTTTCTTCATACACTCTGTACTTTGCATATGTTTGGTTTTTTAATAGTTACCAAGTTAATGAAGTTCAAAAGAATATAAGGGGGTTTCTTTGGTTCAATGGGAAAGGAAAGAAGAAGTTACATTCTATTAAGTGGGAGTGGTGTTGTTAGGATAAAGAAAATGGGGGGCTTGGTCTCAAAGATCTCTGGAAGCATGGTGTTGCGTTGGATGCTAAGTGGGTCATCAAGGCCCTTGTGGGGAATGAGCCCTAGAAGGTGCTTGTAAGGAATAACATTTCTCTTGCTGTCCCCAAGCTAGCTATGTCTTGGAAGGGTTGCCTTTTAGTGATCTCCTCATCACCAAGTTTCCAATATTGCTTGTTGGTTCACTAGTCTTTAGGAGTATTTGGAGAGCTTGGGAAGAGGTGAGGGGTAACTTCACTTGTCTTCCCTTACTTGGTCTTAATAACAATCTGATCCATCTTGGTAGGTCCAAATGGTGGAACCTTGAGTATAATGGGAAACCTTTAGCCTTACTACAAGGTTGCTCTGCTAAGAAATGGTTTCAAGCTGGTATCAAAATATTTAGCAATATCATCAAGGATGGCATCCTAATTAGTTGGGATCAATTAAGGGTTGATTTTGATTTACCTCCCTCCAACCATAGAACCTATTCTATTATTAAAGAATTCTGCAAAGAATGGATCTCAAGCCTAAAAATAGATAACTGGGTCGATAAGCCAATTGAGGTTCTTTGGAAGGGTTGTCTATCTCTGCAAGATGTAAAAGCAAAAACTTTGTACAAGGAGTTACTCCACTCCAACACCCCTATTGACCATCTTAACAAAGTTTGGAAGACCAACCTTGATAACAAAGATTGGAATAAAGTATTTTTTTCTATGTGGCATAAAGGTATTGATGCAAAAAAAACATGTTTCAGATGGCTTGTAGTGTTGCAAAAAGTGCCTATTAAATTAAAGAATACTAAAATTGATATCTGTAAACTATGCAGGGTACCTAAGATTGTGGAACAAATATTTTTTGATTGCTTTTTTGCTAATGAAATGTGGAACTTATTTCTTAATGATTTGGAAATTTGGGATAATAATGGAAAAATTAATTGGAAGGAAGTACTCATGGGAAATAATAGGAAATTGAATAAAGATATTCATCTATTTTGGTTTATTTTAACTTCTAAGATTTTGTCCAGTACCTTTGGAAGGCAAGGAATGGGGACAAATATAGTGGAGTGCGAAGGATACTTATTGAGTCTACCAAAAGACTCACCCTCTTCAATATGTCTTTGCAAGTGGTGGCTACGATGGAGGTGGCTGAGAATAAGTTCTACCAAAAGACTCACTCATGGTAGCAGTGGTAGCTCAATCTTTTTGTATTCTTGGAAGTGTTGGAGACCTTCAAGAAGGATTTTAATGAGCAGCTAAGGAGAGAGGCCTAGGATTGGATACAATCCATAATTTAGAGATTGAAGAAGTCTTCTCTAGGGAGGAATGTGATGCAGTCAACACATTGGCTAATTGGGATGCTAGCTGACATCTACATAACCTTATAATGATGTGTTTAATATGTATTATGCTGTATTTCTTTTTGTATAGTTCTTTGTGGAGATGAGTATATATCCTTGTAATGATGGGATCTCTGCTTAACCAAATGTATTCAACTTATATATGGGTATGTGCAGGATCATGATGGACCAAAAAGTGGCAATATGTAAGTGATATGATGGCCCATGTGGGTGATGAATTTTTCTTCACCCAAAATTGATGAAACGAAAAGGGTTTTTAAAGGAGATTCTCAAATTTCCACTAATATAAATTATGCTTTACTTTGAATTTAATAAATAATTATTATTCATTTTTTATTTGAATTATGACTAAAGTCCTGATTGATAGGCTTATTGAAAAACATCTATAGCTTTCAAATGGTATCACATTTTTTGAATCCAAAACATGCGTCACATTCTATGCTTCATATACTATAGGATTAAAAAAAGAAAATTTGAATTTCATGATGTTTTGACCAAGTTAAGGTGGTCAGACATACGACATTTTATATTTTTTAAAAGTTGTAATAAAAAAATCATAATTAATTATTTACTTGGAAAAAAATTAAAAAAAAATATGCGCCACATCCGCACATGAATCCTCTAGTTGTATTTAAAATATTATAAAAAAATATTATCATTTTATTGTCGTTAGGGTGGTTAGATAGACACCTACTTCTTTTTTCCTTGAAATTTAAGTACTACTACATTGAAATTTCAAATTTTCACCAAATAGATTTAAAAATAAAAATAAACCTAGTAGTTTAGAAACTACATTCAATTTGATACAGATTCTATTCTTACATATTTTTGAAATAATATAGATAACTTATTCAAATTTTTACGTCAAGTTGCCTAACTTTGATTTTTCTAAATTTTTGCCACTTAAGGGCCTATTTTTTCCATGATGATCCTGCACATACCCATATGACTGTTAAAGCTTAAATGACTACTGTGCAAAATGATTATGCAACTATGATAACATTATATACTATTGTTTAAACTATGATTAATACAAAAGAAAAAACATAATTTTAGTAATAATATTATTTAAGTTTTAAAATATATATATATGTTAATAATAATAAGTTTCTAATAAATATATTATTTTAAATAATATAATTAAAAACTATTATTTATATATAAATTAAATTAAATAAATCAATAAATTAAGAATTGACTTTTTTTTAATAATTTTTTATTTTATTTTATTTTTAATTTTTATTTATGTTATTTAATTATATAATATATATCTTGCATTTATTATACATTATATATTATTAAGTAAAAATATAAAATTAATAAGTATACTATATTGTTAACATGTACTATTATTTAAAATAATTTATATGAATTTTAACAATTTAGCTTTTAGAGAGAGGTATTGTACCAATCAATAAATTAAGAATTAATTTTTTATTTTTTAATAAGTTTTTTTCAATTTAATTATTTTGATTTTATTTTTAATCTTTATTTACATTATTTAATTATATAATATATATCTTATATTTGTTATACATTATGTATGATTAAATAAAAAATAAAAAAATAAAAAGTATACTATATTTTTAACATATACTATTATGTAAAATAATTTATATGAAATTTAACAATTTAACTTATCTTTTTAGAGAGAGGGGTATTAAACCATGTCCACTAAAGTTCAAATAAATTTTTGAAGTTAAATTTATTGATTGAATTAAATTTATATTTTTCTTATCATATATGATATTTTGATTTAAATAATATAAATTATTAAATATATTTTAAAAATAGTATTATATAATAAAATTATATATTTATATTAACTATGTTATATATTTGTTATTTAGGTGTAATGTCATAAAATTGCACCCTAAGGGAAATTTCAAATTTACGCATTTGGCTAGTTGCATTTATGATAAGAACCTTATGGGTCATAATTTCATGATTTCCATGCCACAAGGATCAATGATGAAGCGGTAGTAGTCTACCACCTCATTTCCCGAAAAGTGATGAGTTGGACACCTAAGTGGCGTGCAAATCATGTTTGCGTGACACATGAGTGTCTTTTTACTTTTTCATGTTTGAAATATTGAATCTCATAATCTTGACTCGTGACATGTGTCCTTACAGTCAAATTTTTGAGTGTAATAGATCCTCCTACCTCTTGTAGCAACAAAAATCTCTCTTTGCTCTCATTTTGGGGGTTCTCTCTCATTTTGACACTTGAATCTCTCAATCTCACTCTATTCTCTAGCTCTTGCTCTCTTGATCTTGCTTCTGCAGCGAAGCTCTACTGGGATGAGATCCCTCCAATAGCCAAATCTCTCTTGCAAGCCTTCAATGGTGTGTCTGTGCAATCAAGAGGGGGCCATAGACTATTGGTAACACTCTCTTGCTTCTTGTCTATTTGTGAATAAATACTTTGTTCATTTGCTATCTTGTGATACATGTTCTCCTCCTTGAGTGGGGATCACTTTTATCACTTTTTACGTGTTTACTTTGTCCACTTTTTCTATCTATTTGGTTGTCCGTGGAGGTGGGAACACCAAAGTGGGGATTTGACTGTGGCAAGCCCCGAAACAACCCTAACATTTTTCCTCGTTCATCTTTTGTGCAGGTTGTCCAAGTGAAGTTTGGAGGAAAAAATCAAGTTCATAAGACCTGTTGTAAGTTTCTCCATCATTCTCCTTTGTGATTTTCATCTTTTCTTGCTTTTTGTTACTTTGCTTTGTTGAGTAGAACTTGAATTTGAACTTGTTAGTATAATAATTGTATTTTCATTATGTGGATTAGCTCTTTGTCCATACAAGACACTAGCACGTCCCTCAGACTCCAACATGTCATGTTGGCATCCTAAATATGCACTATTTTCCTTTTCCCAAGAGTTACTCCTCTTGTAATAGAGATCTATTGATTCTAGTCTTTCGGTCCCCAAAGAAATCTATTTATAGAAGATTATTGATATTCCATTCTTTACAATTTCTTCATTCGGTTCCCTAATCCAATTTAGCTAAGCTTGAGGTAGTTTAGGGTAGTTTGCTCCTTGGGATTCTCTTGAGAATGAAGATACTCGTAAGTAGTGAATCCCCCTTCTCTACATTTTGGTGGACTTGACATGAACCATGTCAAATCTTTTTCTGCAATGTTTTAATGTTTACATGATGATGTTTTTTCTAAGGAAGATTTTGATATGCTAGATGCTGCTCTAGATGATTTCTTAGAAGCATCTTCCTCTATCTACAGATATTCGGAACAAACTTCTTCACAAACATCTACTTCTTCTTCATTAGTTGAGAAGTTAGTGAATGTTGTCATAGTCTTCGTGGCTTCTTTGAGGCCTAAGAGACCCATTGTTTATTTGACTCCAACTAGCCCTTCTCCCAAGAATATTCATTCTATTTGTGGGGTTTCATATTATAATGAATCGATGGATTTGTATACAAGGTTTATATGAGCTACAAACTCCAATTCTTATAATGTCGTAGGGAACACATACAACACTAGAAGAAATCAACAAAATTTGAATCAAGAACATTCTATTCATGCATCTCAACCTACTCAAGTTCCTACTTATTTACCACCTTCTCAACCAAGCCTTCCTCCAGCTCCTAAGCTCGCGACTAAAGCACCTGGAGACTATGATCTTGTCAAGATACTTTGTGTTACTCTGGTTAAGATCTCGCTTTGGGATTTGCTTCAAACCTCTCTGATTTACCAAAGTATGCTTCAAGAAGCCTTTCAAAAGATCCTCTTGTACACCTCCAGTAGACTAGTAGATGTTAATGCATTGATGGTTCATATTCATGTAGATTTTTTGAATATTACATTCTATCCGTAGGAACTTTCATCCTTGGATGTGCAGAAGCAAGAGGACTCTCTAATGCTCATAGTTAGTGTTAACAACATTGGTATTAGATGTACCCTCATTGACACTGGTTCAAATCTCAATGTTTGTGGTATAGATCTACTACCTAAGATTAATATTGATTCCTCTTCTTTAGCTACTTCTTTATACATTCATGGATTTGATAATGCTAGTCGACAAGCCCTAGGCACAATAATCTTGCCTTTGCAGCTAGGACCTATTACCTTACCCACTTTGGTGTATGTGATGCCTAACCCCTTACCTTACAACCTTCTTCTTGGAAGACCTTGGGATTCATGCTATGGGAGTTGTTGCTTCTACTTTGCATTATTCTTAAAGATTGTAGCTAACAATCAAGTGGTTATGATTAAGGCTGACTTCGAAGCAGTTCACCTTTGTGAGTTGGCAGCTAGAGCCTTGATTGTTTCCACTTTTGAGAATTGTATTAAGTTGCTAACCTTTGATGCATTGACATTCTCTTTAGTGGTGCCGCATATAGAGATCACCCCTGAAGTGAATGTCCCAAAAGAAGAACAACTTAAAGCAGAAAGTCCTAAGTCTTCCCTGTCTACTTCTTCTTCTGAATCCAATGCATGTCTTGGTGATGATTGGGGATCCTTAGACTTATTTGAATTCTTCATCAAAGAGTACAAAGTGAATCCCATCCACCTTGATCTTCCAATAACTTCAAATACCTCCACTAAGAAAGTTGATCAACCTCCTGCTGAGAAGGAAAGTTGTGATCCTACCTAGGAACCTAGTTGTTTCCTTGTTGACGAGGATAATCAAGGTTCTACTAAAGAGGTTAATGTTTGTAATCCCGATGATAAGGATGATTGTGATCTCATAGACACGTTTGACACTCATTGGTGGAGTGATGCTCTCTATGTGGAACCACCTCTTTTCAAGGCTTTGCATATGCATTATGGCCTTGGATACAGGCTCGTTTCTATGCATGGTTATGAGTGCAAAGGTATTGGGTGTATTGAACAAGGAATTCAGGTCTCTATCCAATTTAAGCCTCGCAAGCATAACTTGGGACTAGGATTCTCTATTGAACAATCTAGACAAAAATCATGGTGCAGTGTTAATATGATTTTAGCTAAACCTCTCAGCCTAGTTCATCTTCAATTGATAGAGGATAAAATAGAATCTAACAAAGTTCATCTAGATGCCTTTACCTTAGAGGAAGTGTTGGAAGAATTCTTAGGTGCCTATTCCCACTTTCCTTCATTTCACCATAAGTGGTGATTCTCATATCACTTGAATAAACAAGCATACTTTGGAGAATCTATTTTTAATATGGATGAGGAGGTTCCTCTATCTAATGTTGATGATGGTGTCCCGATACCTAATCCTAAAGACCATAGTCCTCTCCTTAAGGGAGATATTGCTAATTTTTTCATGGATCCTAAATCCCCTAAAAAGGTGATTAAGATCAAAAAATCCCATTCTTCAGAAGAATCTAAGGAGCAATCTAACCTCTTGCATTATCATCTTGATATATTCACTTGGTCATATGAGGACATGCCCAATATTAATGAGTCCATAGTGGTCCACAATATCGTTCTATTTCCCCATGCCAAACCTATTAAGTAAAAAATTCAAAAGATCAATGCCAAGGTTGCATTGTTTCTTAAGACCAAGATACAAAAGTTGTTAAAAGCATGCTTTATCCATTCTATCGACTATTCACCTTGGATTTTGAATATTGTTACTGTTAGAAAATTGAAGAGTCATATTTGTATTTGTATTGACTTTCATGACCTTTGTTGAAAATGAAGGTAACATTGTAGCTTAAAACTTGTAAAACTATGAGACTGTAGATTTAATTAAGTGTTCTTTGTCACAATTCTTTGTGTATGATTATCTGTTTAGATCAATTTTACCTATTGTAGAAAGAGACAAAATATTGTAGAAGAATGAGACAACAAGATAGAAGTGACACAACATATATGTGGAGAAACCATTTCAGGAAGAAAACTCCACTAGAATCAATAGTGCTTGTATTATTTAACCTTAGAAAAAGATTACAATAATACTGTAACAATCCTTGATTCATATGCTTCCTTGCCTTCAAAAATCCTTCTTCACAACCTGCACAAAAATCTCATAGAAATATCATTCACTTGCTGCAATTAATAGACAATTAATGAGCATGTAAACTCATAAGAGTTTTCAAATACAAGAGCATAAAGCTCCTCTCAAAAATCTACATCTAGATTGTGCAAGTAGAGTCCCACAATGTAATCTGAAGTCAAACCAAAGTCTTCCTCAATTTAGGCACTCCAAACTGAACACTTAATTGAACGTTGGTCAAGAAAATATATTGCAAGCATCACATCAAATTTGGTGCCCAAGAATGGGACCAATTAATTGGTCCTTGTAAATATATTCTCATGCAAAAGGTGTTAATTGAAAGATGCCAACTAGGGCACCCAAGGTGGTCCCAAGTCAATCTTAGTTAACTAAAACATATCTCTCCACCAATTCATGCAAAAATTATGCATGATTGATCATCCCCACTTAACTAGATTTATCCACTTGTTATCTTTCATGAAATTGAAGTCATTAGTCATGCAACTGAAGTCAACTGAAGTCAACTAGCATTAAACTCAAACTAGCTACATGCAATTGAAGATAACTAAACCATAGTTGAATTGAACTAAACTGAACTGATATTGAACTGAATTGAACTGAACTGAAATGATCTGAACTGAACTAAATTAAAATCAAGTAAATATCAATCCCTAATTTGTAGGATCAAAAGATGCATTACTGAAGTGTTATCAATCCTCGAAATAGTTAATTGAAGCAAGGTGGGTTCCACCTTCCATGTGGGCACCCCATGTCCTCCTATCTTGTAGGAGCTCTTCTTGGATGTCCCCAAATGTTCCTATCATTTAGGAATAATCACAAATGTCAATTTACAAATTCATCTCACTCTAATTTAATCTCTTTCTAATCCGAGTGTTGGGGAACAATTTCCAAGGACTTAGGAGATACTTGAAATATGTTTAGGATTGCAATTAAATGGAATCCTATTCCCAAAATTCTCCCACTTAACATTAAATACATTGTAATTATTCTAAACAAGGAATCATTATTATAAATCAAGTATAGGACTCAAGGCCAATGGCCTTCCTACACCAAGAGAACTTCTTTGTAGGAACTGGTTTCGTAAGATAATCTGTAGCATTGATCAAAGTGTCAAATTTCTCAATCAATACCTTCCCACTCTCAACCATTTCTCACACAAAGTGATACTAAACATCAACATGCTTAGTACGAGCATGATACATAGGGTTTTTGGCTAAACAAATAGCACTCTGACTATCACATTCAAGTCTAATTTTCTTGCAATTAAAACCAATACCTTTCCCAAGTCTCTATAACCAAACTACCTCTTTAGAGGCATGTGTAGCAACCATGTACTCTGCTTCTGTGGTGGACAAAGCAACCATGGGCTGCCTCTTACTCATCCAACTAACCGCTGCTCCAAACAAAGTAAACACATAGCCACTTGTTGACCTTCGACTGTCCAGGTCTCTTACCCCAATCTGAATCAACAAACCTTGTATGTCTAATGATTCGTGCATAATATCAATATCATTAGCACCATGATAAACCAAATAGTAATCAAAAGTACCTCATAAATATCTAAACACCCTCTTAACTTATATAAGTCCAATGTTCTTTACTAGGGTTAGACATAAACCTACTTAGAACTCCCACTACTTGGGCTATATCTACTCTTGTACAAACCATTGCATACATCAAACTACCAACTGCACTAGCATATGGAATTTCAGACATTTCCTCATGATTAAAATTAGATTTATGACCCATGTCTAAACTTAATTTCATGCCAACTGGTTAAGGAATATTAGTTGGTTTACTATCATGCATGTTAAACCGTTTCAAAATAGTATCAATACAGTTGCTTTGACTTAAGAAAAGCTTTCTGTTACCTCTATCTCTACTGATCTCCATACCAAGGATATATTTTTCAACCCCTAGATCTTTCATCTCAAATGTGCTAGAGAGTTGTGCTTTCAATTCTTTGATCATTACCTTGTTGTTACCAATAAACATGTCATCAACATACAAGATAATAATTAAAACCTAATCATCAATAACTTTTATGTAAACACAATGATCTTCCTCACTCCTAACATAACCAATTTGTAATGTAAAAGCATCAAACTTCTAGTACCACATTCTAGGTGACTATTTCAATCCATATAAAGATCTCTTTAACCTGCAAACCAATGATTCTTTTCCTTTTACAACAAAACCAACAAGTTGCTTCATATAAATCTCCTCATCAAGATTCCCATGTAAGAAAGAAGTTTTCAAATCCATTTGCACTCTATCTCAAAATCATAAGCAACAAAAATAGATAAAAATTATCTAATAGAAGTTAATATAGCACTAGGAGAGAAGATTTCATTAAAGTCAACTCCCTCTCTCTAGGAGTAGCCCTTGGTTACTAATCTAGCCTTGTACCTTTTGAGATTACCATCTGCTGCAATTTTCTTTTTAAAGATCCATTTACAACCAATGGCCTTTCTTCCTTTGGGAAAACTCTCAAGATCCCATGTGTCACAAGTATCGAAGGAAACCATTTCCTCATGCATAGCTTGTGACCAAAGCTTGTTATCATCTGAAGAAAAATATTCCCTCTAAGATCTAGGTTCATCATTAGTACTCATCAAAGCAAATATACAACGAAAATCAGGTGGGCTATATCTATTAACGGGATTTTTTTGTCTTGTGGATCTTCTCAAAGAAGGTTCTTGTTACTCAATATGCTCATCATGAGCATCTATCTCATAACTCTATGAACTCTCCTCATCGAATCCATCCAATTGTTCTTCAACAAGTGCATCTTCATGCTTCTCAATATTTATCTCAAAATGCATTGTTCGAGAAGTATCCTTCTCCTTTGGTTGTTCTTCTCTTGAATAAGATCTAAATTCCCTAAAAATCACATCTCTAGATAAAGTAATTTTTTGGGTTATAGGATTCCAAAGCTTGTAACCTTTTACATTTTCACCATAACCTATGAATATGCATTTCTATGCTTTTGGATCCAACTTAGACCGCTTTTCTTTAGGCACATGAAAAAAATCCTTACAACCAAAGATCCTTAAATGTGAAACACTAGGTTTCCTACCTAAACACATTTCATAAGGGGTTTTATCTTCAATAGATGAACTAGGAGATCTATTGATTAAATAACAAGAAGTACTTATAGCCTTGGCCCAGAGTCACCGATCTAGCAAGTACCACTACTTAACATACTCCTAGCTCTTTCCATTAAGGTTCGATTCATCCTTTCTGCTACTCCATTTTGTTTAGGTGTATATGGAGTAGTTTTTTGTCTCACAATTACTGCATGCTTACAATAATCATCAAATTCCTTAGAACAATATTCACCACCATTATCTGATCTCAACACTTTTATCTTATGATCTAATTGTTTCTCAACCAAAGCCTTAAATTCTTTAAACTTATTGAACACATCAGATTTTTTATGCATAAAATAGATCCAAGTGTATCTTGAGACATCATCAATAAATGTGACAATATCTAGATTTTCCAATAGAGTCAATATCCACATAACACATAACATCTAAACGAATAATCTCTATTAATATTTTAGCTTTATTTGTTCCATTAGGAAATGAAGATCTAGATTGCTTTCCAAACACACAATGCTCACAAAAATATTTTTTTTCCAATATTATAATTAGGAATACCATCAACCAATTTCTTGTTAAGAATGGTCCTAAGACCTTTTTCACCAATGTGGCCCAATCTATGGTGCCACAACATACATGTATTTTTAGCTTCAGTTACATTGGATGATTTATTCAAATTGGAGGTATTTAGCTAAAACAAAGTCCCAATCCAAGATCCTTTAGCAATCAACAAGCCAAGAGTTATCACTAATAGTATTAGATGAAATGACCAATGCATCATTACTGTCATGCAAGGACTTCTCTATAGAAGCATCCAAAATATTTTTCTTGTTCTTACAATCCTTCTTTACATGTCCCGATTTTCCACAATTCCAACACTTTACCTTACTCTTACCAAGGGTTTTAGACCATCTTTTGGACTTACCCTTTCCTTTCTTGTCTCCCTTAGGTTCCTTTTCCTTAGGCCTACCTATTACAAACAAGGAATCTTGGGATCCTATTTTATAATTCCTCCTCATCTCCTCTGATAGAAGAGTAGGAAGTATATTGTCCATCTTAGGATCTGCACCATTACCACTGATAGAAAAAATTAGATTTTCCCAAGACTTTGGTAAAGAACAAAGTAAAAAAATGCATTTATCTTCATCTTCTAGCTTTACATCTGCATATGCTAATTAAATTAGAATAAAATTGAAATAATTGAAATGATTTGCAATAGAATCACCATCTTTCATCTTTAAAGAATACAACTTCCTTTTCAGATACAACTTATTAGTAAGATTTTTGGTTTGGTAGATATCACCGATCCTCTTCCACAATTTATATGTGGTAGTTTCAATTGAAACATTCAAGAGAACAACATCAACAAGACATAACCTTATGGTCCCTCTTGCCTTCTTATCAAGCTTAGCCCAATCCTTATACGACATCATTGTAGATGGATTTGTCTCATTACAAACAACTAACCATTGATCTCTCTCTTCAAGGAGATCTGCCATTTTTAGTTTCCACATATCATAACTAGATCCATTGAATCATTTGATATCTAAAAATGAAGTAGAACTCATTATAACACACTTCTTTTACAAATTTGTAATAACACAATAGAAAAATCTTCCACTTCAGCCAAAAAAACCTTCAAACTTTTAAGAGAAAGGCATCCAAAACTCTACCCAACCATTAGATTTGATAATAAATGTTGAAAATGAAGTTAATATTGTAGCTTAAAAATTGTAAAACTATGAGATTGTAGATTTAATTAAGTGTTCTTTGTCACAATTCTTTGTGTATTATTATCTATTTAGATTAATTTTACCCATTGTAGAAAGAGATAAAATATTGTAGAAGAATGAGACAAGAAGATAGAAGTGACACAACATATACATGGAAAAACCCTTTTAGGAAAAAACTCCACCAGAATCAATAGTGCTTGTATTATTTAACCTTAGAACAAGATTACAATAATACTATATCAATCCTTGATTGATATGCTTCCTTGCCTTCAACAATCTTCTTCACAACCTGCACAAAACTATCATAGAAATCTCATTCACTTGCTGCAATTATTAGACAATTAATGAGAATGTAAACTCATGAGAGTTGTCAAACACAAGAGCGTAAATCTCCTCTAAAAAATGTATGCCTTGATTGTTCAAGTAAAGTTCCACAATGTAATATGAAGTCAAACCAAAGTCTTCCTCAATTTAGGCACCCCAAATTGAACACTTAATTGAACGTTGGTCAATAAAATATCTTGCAAGAATCACCTCAAAGTTGGTGCCCAAGAATGGGCCCACTTGACTAAGCCTTGTAAATATCTTCTCATGCAAAAGGTGTTAATTGAAATATGCCAACTTGGGCACCCAAGGTGGTCCCAATTCAATCTTATTTAACTGAAACATATCTCTACACTAATTCATTCAAACATTATGCATGATTGATCATCCCCAATTAATTGAATGTATCCACTTATTATTTGTCATGCAACTGAAGTCATTAGTCATGAAACTAAAGTCAACTCAATTCAACTAGCATTCAACTCAAAATAACTACATGCAACTGAAGATAAATGAACCATAACTGAACTAAATTGAAATAAACTAAACTGAACTAAACTAAATTGAACTGAACTAAATTGATATTGAACTAAACTAAACTAAACTAAACTAAACTCAAGTAAATATCAATCCCTAATTTGTAGGATGAAAACATGCATTACTAAAGTGTTATCAATCCTCTGAATAGTTAACTGAAGTAAGGTTGGTTCCACCTTCCATGTGGAACCCCATGTGCTCCTATCTTGTAAGAGCTCTTCTTGGACATCCCCACATGTTCCTATCATTTAGGAATAATCACAAATGTTAATTTACATGTTCATTTCATTCGAATTTAATCTCTTTCTAATCCTAGTGTTAGGGAACACTTTCCAAGTACTTAGGAGATACATGAAATATGTTTAGGATTGCAATTAAATGGCATCTTATTCCCAATAACCTTAATAAGGCTTCTCTTAAAGATGGTTTTCCATTGCCCAATATTTATATCATTGTAGACTTGACTGTAGGACATGCCTTATTTTCCTTCATGGATGGCGTCTCGGGATATAACCAGATTCATATTAACCCAAAAGATCAGTATAAGATAACCTTCACTACCCCTTGGGGGACTTTCTATTATGTGTTTATTCCGTTTGGGTTAAACAATGTAGGTGCGACTTACTAACGAGCGATGAACTTAATATTTCATAACTTCATTCATAAAATTTTATTAGACTACATTGATGACATCTTGGAGAAATCCATAACCCATCAAGATCGCGTAGGAAATCTTCATCTCATCTTTGAAAGACTTTGAATCTATAAGATGAGGCTAAATCCTCTTAAGTGTGTCTTTGGCATGGACGCATGGAAAATTTTAGGATTTATAGTTTCTCATCATGGAATCAAGGTCGATACAAAAAAATTTAATGTAATTGTTAACATGCCTCCACTTAGAAACATCTTTGAGTTGCATATTTTGCAAGGGAAGATTCAAGAAATTCATAGATTCATAGCTTAGTTGGATTATTGAACCCTTCCCTTCACTCATTTGTTGAAAAAGGATGCTCACTTTTATATGGGATGATGAGTGCTGGAAATATTTTGATTCAATTTAAACTTATCTAGCCAATCTTCCCATCTTAAAGTTGGCTATGCAGGATATACCCTTCATTCTTTACCTCATTGCATCACCATACACTTTAGCAGCCTTACTTTCTCAATACGATGATGATGGTAGAGAAAGAGCAGTCTACTACATTAGCCATGTCCTTGTCCATTACAAAACCCATTATTCTACCAAGGAGAAACAATGTCTCACTCTTGTCTTCACAATGCAGAAGTTAAGACATTGTCTTCTTCATGTTAAAACACATGTCATTGTAAAAAGTGATGTTTTAAAGCATTTTTTTCAGGTGCTAACCTTATTGGAAGGTCGAAAAAATGGGTAATATTGCTTTATAAGTTTGACATAAAGTTCGTAACTCAAAAATTGATAAAATTTCAAGTGGTTGTTGATCAATTGGCAGACGCTCCTTCATCTCACTCCTTCCCTAGTCTAGACTTGATTCCTGATGAAGATATTTTCGCAATCTGTCATGATCTTGTATGGGAGATTTATTTTGATGGATTGAGATGTCAGATTGGCTCCAGGGTAGGTGTATTCTTGATCTTTCCCAAGGTTAAGCCAGTCCTTCTCTCCCTTTGATTATAATTTCAATGTACTGATAACATCACTATGTACAAGGTCCTTATTGCCGAATTTCATGTCATGATCACATTAAACATAAAGAATCTTCACATACATGGTGAATTTGAGCTTATCATGAATTAGATCATGAGAATGTATCAAGCTAAGAAAAATAAGCTATCTGAGTATCAAGATATGGCTTTTTCCTTGATCAATTCTCCTCTTTCACAATAGACAATGTCCCTAGGAGAGAAAACTGACATGTGGATGCCATGGTGAGTGTCACCTTCCTGGTGCCCTTGGATAAGGATACAAAGGAATATTATGTTTTGGTTCATATTCTTTACTCTCTTGCTATTTTTGATAAACCTAAATCCGATGCTCTCGTGTGTGCTCACATAGACTTGGGAGAATGGTACTCTAACATATACAACTCTTTGAAGACTGAAATATTTCTTGACGATGCAGTCCAAAGAATGATCACACTCATATACAAAAGTTGTCAGTCCACTACATTGTACTAGTATCAGATGTTCTTTATCAGAAATCCTACAATGGTCTTCTTCTTCAATGCCTCACTAAATAGGAAATACCCCTTGCCCTTAAAGAAGTCCATTCTGGTCCTGGGGGTGAACAGTTTGGTGGTTAATCCTTGGTGCAAAAATTGATTCACATGGGATAATTTTGGCAAACAATGGAACAAAATTCATTTGATTTTTCAAGAAGTGTCCACAATGTCAACAACATAGTCATCTCATTCATGCTCTTCCTCAAGAGCTTCAAAATTAGACTTCCCCTTGGTCATTCACAAAATGGGAGTTGGATATCATTGGAAAGATATCACCTCCTCCTTCTAAAGGACATGTCTTTATCATTACCTCTACCGATTACTTCATGAAGTGGGTTGAAGCTATCCCACTTTGATCCACGAATGATGAATCTATTTGTGGCTTTCTTCTTAAAAGTATCATTGCTTTCGTTGGGTTTCCTTCTACATTTGTTTCTAATAATGATACACCATTCAAGAACAAGGAAATGAAGCAATTCTTGGAAAATTTCATATTCAACATAGATTATCCACACCATATTATCCTTAGTCTAATGGCCAAGTAGAAGCATCTAATAAGACTCTTGATCTTATTCTTCAGAAAATGGTAAATAAACATGGTAAGGATTGGCATATTCAATTGAAATATGCTTTGTGGGCACCCCATGTCCTCCTATCTTGTAGGAGCTCTTCTTGGACGTCCCCAAATGTTCCTATCATTTAGGAATAATCACAAATGTCAAATTACAAATTCATCTCATTCTAGTTTAATCTCTTTCTAATCCGAGTGTTGGGAAACAATTTCCAAGGACTTAGGAGATACTTGAAATATGTTTAGGATTGCAATTAAATGGAATCCTATTCCCAAAATTCTCCCACTTGACATTAAATACATTGTAATTATTCTAAACAAGGAATCATTATTATAAATCAAGTATAGGACTCAAGGCCAATGGCCTTCCTGCACCAAGAGAACTTCTTTGTAGGAACTGGTTTCGTAAGATAATCTGTAGCATTGATCAAAGTGTCAAATTTCTCAATCAATACCTTCCCACTCTCAACCATTTCTCACACAAAGTGATACTAAACATCAACATGCTTAGTACGAGCATGATACATAGGGTTTTTGGCTAAACAAATAGCACTCTGACTATCACATTCAAGTCTAATTTTCTTGCAATTAAAACCAATACCTTTCCCAAGTCTCTATAACCAAACTACCTCTTTAGAGGCATGTGTAGCAACCATGTACTCTGCTTCTGTGGTGGACAAAGCAACCATGGGCTGCCTCTTACTCATCCAACTAACCGCTGCTCCAAACAAAGTAAACACATAGCCACTTGTTGACCTTCGACTGTCCAGGTCTCTTACCCCAATCTGAATCAACAAACCTTGTATGTCTAATGATTCGTGCATAATATCAATATCATTAGCACCATGATAAACCAAATAGTAATCAAAAGTACCTCATAAATATCTAAACACCCTCTTAACTTATATAAGTCCAATGTTCTTTACTAGGGTTAGACATAAACCTACTTAGAACTCCCACTACTTGGGCTATATCTACTCTTGTACAAACCATTGCATACATCAAACTACCAACTGCACTAGCATATGGAATTTCAGACATTTCCTCATGATTAAAATTAGATTTATGACCCATGTCTAAACTTAATTTCATGCCAACTGGTTAAGGAATATTAGTTGGTTTACTATCATGCATGTTAAACCGTTTCAAAATAGTATCAATACAGTTGCTTTGACTTAAGAAAAGCTTTCTGTTACCTCTATCTCTACTGATCTCCATACCAAGGATATATTTTTCAACCCCTAGATCTTTCATCTCAAATGTGCTAGAGAGTTGTGCTTTCAATTCTTTGATCATTACCTTGTTGTTACCAATAAACATGTCATCAACATACAAGATAATAATTAAAACCTAATCATCAATAACTTTTATGTAAACACAATGATCTTCCTCACTCCTAAAATAACCAATTTGTAATGCAAAAGCATCAAACTTCTAGTACCACATTCTAGGTGACTATTTCAATCCATATAAAGATCTCTTTAACCTGCAAACCAATGATTCTTTTCCTTTTACAACAAAACCAACAAGTTGCTTCATATAAATCTCCTCATCAAGATTCCCATGTAAGAAAGAAGTTTTCAAATCCATTTGCACTCTATCTCAAAATCATAAGCAACAACAATAGATAAAAAGAATCTAATAGAAGTTAATATAGAACTAGGAGAGAAGATTTCATTAAAGTCAACTCCCTCTCTCTAGGAGTAGCCCTTGGTTACTAATCTAGCCTTGTACCTTTTGAGATTACCATTTGCTCCAATTTTCTTTTTAAAGATCCATTTACAACCAATGGCCTTTCTTCCTTTGGGAAAACTCTCAAGATGCCATGTGTCACAAGTATCGAAGGAAGCCATTTCCTCATGCATAGCTTGTGACCAAAGCTTGTTATCATCTGAAGAAAAATCTTCCCTCTAAGATCTAGGTTCATCATTAGTACTCATCAAAGCAAATATACAACGAAAATCAGGTGGGCTATATCTATTAACGGGATTTTGTTGTCTTGTGGATCTTCTCAAAGAAGGTTCTTGTTACTCAATATGCTCATCATGAGCATCTATCTCAGAACTCTATGAACTCTCCTCATCAAATCCATCCAATTGTTCTTCAACAAGTGCATCTTCATGCTTCTCAATATTTATCTCAAAATGCATTGTTCGAGAAGTATCCTTCTCCTTTGGTTGTTCTTCTCTTGAATAAGATCTAAATTCCCTAAAAATCACATCTCTAGATAAAGTAATTTTTTGGGTTACAGGATTCCAAAGCTTGTAACCTTTTACATTTTCACCATAACCTATAAATATGCATTTCTATGCTTTTGGATCCAACTTAGATCGCTTTTCTTTAGGCACATGAAAAAAATCCTTACAACCAAAGATCCTTAAATGTGAAACACTAGGTTTCCTACCTAAACACATTCCATAAGGGGTTTTATCTTCTATAGATGAACTATGAGATCTATTGATTAAATAACAAGAAGTACTTATAGCCTTGGCCCAGAGTCACCGATCTAGCAAGTACCACTACTTAACATACTCCTAGCTCTTTCCATTAAGGTTCGATTCATCCTTTCTGCTACTCCATTTTGTTTAGGTGTATATGGAGTAGTTTTTTGTCTCACAATTACTGCATGCTTACAATAATCATCAAATTCCTTAGAACAATATTCACCACCATTATCTGATCTCAACACTTTTATCTTATGATCTAATTTTTTCTCAACCAAAGCCTTAAATTCTTTAAACTTATTGAACACATCAGATTTTTTATGCATAAAATAGATCCAAGTGTATCTTGAGACATCATCAATAAATGTGACAATATCTAGATTTTCCAATAGAGTCAATATCCACAAAACACATAACATCTAAATGAATAATCTCTAATAATATTTTAGCTTTATTTGTTCCATTAGGAAATGAAGATGTAGATTGCTTTCCAAACACACAATGCTCACAAAAATATTTTTTTCCAATATTATAATTAGGAATACCATCAACCAATTTCTTGTTAAGAATAGTCCTCAGACGTTTTTCACCAATGTGGCCCAATCTATGGTGCCACAACATACATGTATTTTTAGCTTCAGTTACATTGGATGATTTATTCAAATTGGAGGTATTTAGCTAAAACAAAGTCCCAATCCAAGATCCTTTAGCAATCAACAAGCCAAGAGTTATCACTAATAGTATTAGATGAAATGACCAATGCATCATTACTGTCATCCAAGGACTTCTCTATAGAAGCATTCAAAATATTTTTCTTGTTCTTACAGTCCTTCTTTACATGTCCCGATTTTCCACTATTCCAACACTTTACCTTACTCTTACCAAGGGTTTTAGACCATCCTTTGGACTTACCCTTTCCTTTCTTGTCTCCCTTAGGTTCCTTTTCCTTAGGCCTACCTATTACAAACAAGGAATCTTGGGATCCTATTTTAGACTTCCTCCTCATCTCCTCTGATAGAAGAGTAGGAATTATATTGTCCATCTTAGGATTTGTACCATTACCACTGATAGAAACAATTGGATTTTCCCAAGACTTTGGTAAAGAACAAAGTAAAAAAATGCATTTATCTTCATCTTCTAGCTTTACATCTACATATGCTAATTGACTTAGAATAAAATTGAAATAATTTAAATGATTTGCAATAGAATCACCATCTTTCATCTTTAACGAATACAACTTCCTTTTCAGATACAACTTATTAGTAAGATTTTTGGTTTGGTAGATATCACCGATCCTCTTCCACAATTTCTATGTGGTAGTTTCAATTGAAACATTCAAGAGAACAACATCAACAAGACATAACCTTATGGTCCCTCTTGCCTTCTTATCAAGCTTAGCCCAATCCTTATACGACATCATTGTAGATGGATTTGTCTTATTACAAACAACTAACCATTGATCTCTCTCTTCAAGGAGATCTGCCATTTTTAGTTTCCACATATCATAACTAGATCCATTGAATCATTTGATATCTAAAAAAGAAGTAGAACTCATTATAACACACTTCTTTTACAAATTTGTAATAACACAATAGTAAAATCTCCCACTTCAGCCAAAAAACCTTCAAGCTTTTAAGAGAAAGGCATCCAAAACTCTACCCAACTATTAGATTTGATAATAAATGTTGAAAATGAAGTTAATATTGTAGCTTAAAACTTGTAAAACTATGAGATTGTAGATTTAATTAAGTGTTCTTTGTCACAATTCTTTGTGTATTATTATCTATTTAGATCAATTTTACCCATTGTAGAAAGAGATAAAATATTGTAGAAGAATGAGACAAGAAGATAGAAGTGACACAACATATACATGGAGAAACCCTTTTAGGAAAAAACTCCACCAGAATCAATAGTGCTTGTATTATTTAACCTTAGAACAAGATTACAATAATACTATATCAATCCTTGATTGATATGCTTCCTTGCCTTCAACAATCTTCTTCACAACCTGCACAAAACTATCATAGAACTCTCATTCACTTGCTACAATTATTAGAAAATTAATGAGAATGTAAACTCATGAGAGTTGTCAAACACAAGAGCGTAAATCTCCTCTAAAAAATCTATGCCTTGATTGTGCAAGTAAAGTTCCACAATTTAATATGAAGTCAAACGAAAGTCTTCCTCAATTTAGGCACCCCAAATTGAACACTTAATTGAATGTTGGTCAATAAAATATCTTGCAAGAATCACCTCAAAGTTGGTGCCCAAGAATGGGCCCACTTGACTAAGCCTTGTAAATATCTTCTCATGCAAAAGGTGTTAATTGAAATATGCCAACTTGGGCACCCAAGGTGGTCCCAATTCAATCTTAGTTAACTGAAACATAACTCTCCACTAATTCATGCAAACATTATGCATGATTGATCATCCCCAATTAATTGAATGTATCCACTTATTATTTGTCATGCAACTGAAGTCATTAGTCATGAAACTAAAGTCAACTCAATTCAACTAGCATTCAAGTCAAACTAACTACATGCAACTGAAGATAAATGAACCATAACTGAACTAAATTGAAATAAACTAAACTGAACTAAACTAAACTGAATTGAACTAAATTGATATTGAACTAAACTGAACTAAACTAAACTAAACTCAAGTAAATATCAATCCCTAATTTGTAGGATGAAAACATGCATTACTAAAGTGTTATCAATCCTCTGAATAGTTAACTGAAGTAAGGTTGGTTCCACCTTCCATGTGGAACCCCATGTGCTCCTATCTTGTAAGAGCTCTTCTTGGACATCCCCACATGTTCCTATCATTTAGGAATAATCGCAAATGTTAATTTACATGTTCATTTCATTCGAATTTAATCTCTTTCTAATCCTAGTGTTAGGGAAAACTTTCCAAGTACTTAGGAGATACATGGAATATGTTTAGAATTGCAATTAAATGGCATCTTATTCCCAATAACCTTAATAAGGCTTCTCTTAAAGATGGTTTTCCATTTCCCAATATTTATATCATTGTAGACTTGACTGTAGGACATGCCTTATTTTCCTTCATGGATGGCATCTCGGGCTATAACCAGATTCGTATTAACCCAAAAGATCAGTATAAGATAACCTTCACTACCCCTTGGGGGACTTTCTATTATGTGTTTATTCCATTTGGGTTAAACAATGTAGGTGTGACTTACTAACGAGCGATGACCTTAATATTTCATGACTTCATTCATAAAATTTTATAAGACTACATTGATGACATCTTGGAGAAATCCATAACCCATCAAGATCACGTAGGAAATCTTCATCTCATCTTTGAAAGACTTTGAATCTATAAGATGAGGCTAAATCCTCTTAAGTGTGTCTTTGGCATGGATGCATGGAAACTTTTAGGATTTATAGTTTCTCATCATGGAATCAAGGTCGATACAAAAAAAATTAATGTAATTGTTACATGCCTCCACTTAGAAACATCTCTGAGTTGCATATTTTGCAAGGGAAGATTCAAGAAATTCATAGATTCATAGCTTAGTTGGATTATTGAACCCTTCCCTTCACTCATTTGTTGAAAAAGGATGCTCACTTTTATATGGGATGATGAGTGCTGGAAATATTTTGATTCAATTTAAACTTATCTAGCCAATCCTCCCATCTTAAAGTTGGCTATGTAGGATATCCCCGATATTGTGCATAGTGTCTATGTGTCATGTGTGTAACACTCATCCTTCAGAGTTGCAACGTATCATATGTTGGCATTCCTTGATTAACACATTATTAAAAAAAATTGTGCTATGATGTAACCATGCGTGAGAGAGAGAGAGACATACATACGTGTGTTCTACTATGCTATGCATCAATGCATTACATTACATCTTTTGGTTAGACAATTAGATCATTAGTGTATTTAATTAGCATACATCCATGTGTGTTTATTAAATCATGATAGCATCTAATCTAAACATACATCCATAAGTATAACATCCATCACATAATCATACATGAAAGTAAAGAAGCATACACATGAAAAAAGAAACACCATAATATCGGAACCAACATCTCATGTATATATATATATCAAATGTCATGTACATGTATCGAGCCACTGTCATAACAAAATAAATGGCGAATGTATATATGTATCAATGTCTATACATTAAAATGATCTAAAAAAATGGTGTAAAAAATTGAGTCTCTAAGCCCCAGAAGCATGGCTTGTTGAGCCCTTTGGTCCTAGTTATGGTGGGGATATTGATCGAATAGTGGAGATAGAGCGGGACCTATGTGAGCGCAAGTTGGAAACCACTACCCATAGTCCTTTGATCTCTCCTTGAAGAAAGGTAATCTTGAGCCTTTGCTTGCCTGAGTGCATCCTACAACTATTGATCCCCTATTGACCTCTCCAATGTTGTCTGCCTTGTGAGGTCATCAAGATGGCTTTGTAGAGCATCATGTGCTTGCTCGACACTCTCGACTCTTGTCAAAGCCATGTCTTGCTTGAAAAGGGTAGTCTGTAGCTCTGTTGACACCTGATCTCTCTATCATCTAGAAATAGTGGCATCAATGGTCCTCTAGATGATCTCTTCCTACCCCTCCTTGTACACCATCCTCAAGACCATGATTAGCTTGAAAAGGTGGGCGCGTCACCCTGCGGAAACAAGAAGGTATGCATCTAGGATGGACCGTTGGATCGACACGGTGGAGGATGTCTCTGATATGCACTATGCTATAAACACAGTCCATCCCTGTGTGTCCACTACAACCATAGAGAGAATATATCGATTAGTACCATGTGGTGTATATATGTAAAATCAAAGTAAAAAGCATGTACATGAGATGAAAACTGAAAAATACTAGAATGGAATGACATAAGCAACTATCGTACCTAGGTCCCCAACCTATCAATGTGGGTTAGGGGGAGGATAATGGCTAGGTTCAATACCCCCAGTACTAGTCACTCTTGTTGGTGTTGGAAGGGCCATTGTTGGGTCAATAGAAGGAGCTAGTACTATCGCTAAAACTATGACAATGGGTGGAGGAGAGGACATCCTCTGTCATCGCCTTGGTCTCACCTCTATTGTACCAACCTCCCCACCTTGCTACTCCTGCTACTTTTGCTACTTGGCTCCACCTTTGCCTCCTCCCTATGGCCTCATCAGAACATCACCTTGCACACTTGGATGCCCCTTGCTAGGAAAAATGGTGTAGGACAATGTATCCTCCACCACCTATGAAATTCATTGATCATGCGTACATCATCAACATGGATAGTCTGTATAATGTCGTAATACCATATAACCCTCTACCAATAAGAGGGCATAATAATATAATCAGTACAACCTAATAAAAAAATAGTCATACTACATGTTCCTAAGGTACATGCCATCATCAACCCATATGTGTTAGAGTGAATTAAAGTCCTACACCTAGTTAATTCATTCACTAGGTAATTAGAAGACTTATTCGCTTGATTAAGTTTACTTCAATATAAGATTATTTCTAGAAGTCTTAGTTGGATTTTCTACAACTTATCTTATATAGCTATTTTGCATGATTCCTAGGTAGTTAGTTTGTTATTTGTCTTATGTCATAGGATTATGACACATGTCAACATCATGTTCAATACTACATCTCAACCTTGCCTATATAAGAAAGATCATTTTACACATTCATAATATACTTTATACCTCATCATCTTGATAGGTCTTAATATCAAGCAAGCTCATATTCTTGCATACTCTCTTGTAGAAGGTTTTCATTGTTTTTGCAGGTGGTCTTGGGTATTGAGCTAATCTTCAGCTCTTACATGGTATTAGAGCCACATCTTGCAAAACCCTTTTCAGATTTGAGGTTGAGCTATTACGAATGAGAGATCTAGGTTATTTTTAGTAAGTATGCTCTTCTCTTGCATCATATGATGACCAAGAGAATATTTTTTTTTGAAAAAAATACCAGATTTCAGGTTGTCTCTATATGTGGGTTTTCATGGAAAGTCACTTTTGGCTCATGTTGGAGGAAATATGGGCTCAAATTCGAGTTCAGGGTAGTTGAAAAAGTCAAGATCAACTTTTGTTTCACCTAAATCTAACATTTCCAGCCTAAGTTATGAGGGTTTGAAGATTTGAAAAATTTGGGAATTGTAGAGCTTCTAGTGCATTTTCAGGCAAATCAGATCTCACCATTGTCTTTAGGAGGCTCGAGAGATGAAAATTGATATATAACATGCCCTATTTTTGCTTCAACTATTTGTGAGGAAATTTTTTATTTACCCGAGCGACCGTATGGCCTACCTAGGTATATGGTATGATTTCGCAGAATTTAAAAATATTATTTTTGTAATGTTCTACATTTTAATTTTTTATCAGGCTAATATTCATCGGGCAAGACTTATATCATTTGAGCAATATTTGAATAAAATATTTGTTGAAATTTATTATTCTATGGACACATTGTATGGTTGGAAGTGTGATCGACAGATTAGTATGGGCCGATTACGCTTGATCCATGAAGAATCCAAGCATAACAAAGCCACTAATGTTAAATCTCAATAGGATCATTAAAGTAAAGATTAAACTAAATATTTATCAAAGCTAAGTATTCTAAACTACGAAAGCATTAAAATGTCTACTCTAACCCATCTAAAACTTATCCTGTTGTGAGATTGGTGTCATGTTGATGTGAAACAACAACCCTTTCCCAATCCCATGGGTGAATGAGCCTGCCTCAGTTAGTTTTATTGATGAAAACTAATGGAACAATTGAGATATGTGTATATAAACATGATTTTAATCTAAATAAACATGATACAAGCTAATTAAACATGATTTTATGCTAAATGATGAAGATATACAAAAGCTAAGCTAATTCTAAATGAGATTTAAACTAAAAAATTCAAACCCTAGTTATTTAATTAGCTAAATGGATGCATTATAGAAGCCATTAATGGAAGCTAAGTTATTAAGAAACTAATTTAAACTAAAATATATGCTAAATGTGTGCTAAATATGAGTGTGAGTGTGAGTGATTTCAACAACATAAATTTTCTTTTTGAAAGATGGATCCATTTGTCTCCAAATAGTGACCTATTTATAGGAGAGAAAATGAGAAATGGAGGGTTGAAATAAAAAAGGCTAATCAACGGTCAAGGATGGAAGAAATTGAAGGCATCAGTGATATATAGTTGACTGTAAAAAATGGTAGCACTAGATCTTGTTTTAGAAGTATACCGAGAATAGTAACTATATAAAGTATTCGTGTAAATTGGACAGAGATTCATAGATTTGTTCTTATATCCAAATTTGCAGGACTCAATAGATTTTCAAATCAGTAATCAGTATCTTTATTAGGATTTAATAGTGAAAAGTGGAGAGTTGCGATTAATTCACGAGATCAATTTTGAGATGGGTAGTGATTAGTGCAACATTCCTCTAAGATGTAACTCGAGAGACTTAAATCTATATTGAGAACCTCATACCCTATGTAGATTTGCTGTTACATCGACATATTCATACTCTACAATCACCTTTTGTGAAATTTTTCATTCTAAAATGACTTTATTTCTCGTTGTAATAACAATAACATAAATTTGCTAAAACAGTTCAAAAGTTTTTGTTGGTCTTTGCTTTTTAGTTCCTTTTCAAGTTTTGTTGGTCTTGTTGTTTTATGCAGTTGGCTTTTGTCTCTCTTCTTGAGAAATTTACTTTGTTTCTGTTTTCTAATCTCATTACTTGTGAAATTAATCCAACTCGTCTCTATGACTGTTCTATAATAGATTCGAACCCTGTTCTATGTTTACCTAATCAAAACAATAATATCAGTTTGGTAAAACAGGAAATGTTACTATCCCAGCTTGACTGCCATGCATATTTGACCTGTAAATATGGGCTGATTGCAAATCAATCTAGAAAGAACAACAAAGATTTTAACCTTCAGAACATGTCACTGTAAGATTTGAATTACAAATTTTAGCCAAGAGAACTAAATTGAATACGCACCCTGCTAATTATCCAAAAACAACTATATTGGAAATTTTAGCCAGAAGAGAATTAAATTGAGATTTAAAATGACATATAACAAAGAAGAAATGGATTTTAGACGTTGCCGACTCTCCTAGAACTACAGTGAACACCATAAACACAACGTACAGAACAATATCAAACGATCTATTGTGTTCACATAGAGAACAAATTCAGTGGTGGAACATCACCAAATATGTCATTGAAAGTGTCCAGTGAATAAAAAACTCAAGCTACTCGTCAGCAGTGAAGAGATGCTCTTAAAAACTCCGTAGATTAATATGCTGCCTGCATTGTTGTTTCCCAACCTATCACAATCGAAAGGACAGATGAAGTTCAAACTTTGAGAATTTTATTTAAGAATTTTTTTTAAAACAGCGAGATAGAGATCAAATTATATAAAAATATCTGAAAGAGGCGCTAGGATGGCAAATGCTACCGTCATGTTTCCTGTAGCTGAGCTTACACTATTTAAACAAATTAAGATTCTAAAATGTTGTCGGGAAGACCGTTTATTGTTAGGTTGAAGAGGTGGCAAAATGAATTTTTAATATTAAAAGGTTTATCAATTAAATCTTTAAATGTGAGCATATCTTATAAAACAAGGCCATGATGTTACAAAGTCCCTGTCAAATGTTGGTAAGATAGTTTTATTCGATTTGTATATAAATTAAGAACAATATTGGTTCAGTCAAATTGGAATTAGACATGGACCTATTGACATTTTTTAAATTGCTATCTATGTTGTTGCTATTTTTGCCACCAATGCCCCGACTAGTGGCTATAAACTTGGAGGGGGCGCTACAATAGACTATCAAATAAGAAGGTATACTAGACGAGGTTCTAACCTTGTCCCATCTGCTATTGTGTTCCCTTCTCTACTATTGGAAATGACCCAACATCTTGATCCATTACTAAGGTTGGTGAATAATTTAGTTCCAAAAAGTACTTGCATTTCAAATGTGTGTGTGTGTTACACCCCATTGTTGATTTACCTAATTACTTTAACCTTTATGTTTAAATACAATTTTAATGTATGATGATGTCATTATGGTATTTGATGGTTGGATGAAATATATGTATATGCAATGTGATGGATTTGATTTTAAATGATTATATGATGCATAAACAATATTGTGATTATGAACTTTAAATGTAATCAACTAACTCCATGATATTTCTCTAAGTGAAATGCAGGAATGTTCGTGCCTTCCGGAGGGGGAGGGAGAGTATAACCCATGAGAGGAGTTGGTATATGGATCATTTGATATTGCTATCTGAGTTGACACACACACACACACACTCACTTAGGTCATTTGGAACCTCATAAGATGAGTTCAAGAATCAAGTTGGCGAGTCTTAAACCTAAGTTAATAGGTTAAGTGTCTTTAGGTAAAATAAGACCCCTATCATTAATGATCCTCTTTAATCATGAAATTATATTTAATGCAAATATCTTTTGAATAATAAAAATAATGTATATAGTATATATAAATATATATACATATATTATGAGTTAATGCATGTATATATATGTATGCAAATATGAAAATATATAGATAAGATACTTTAAGATTTACGTATATATATATATATATATATATATATAAGAATAATGGAAACAATATATATATATTAATGTATATATAAATATATACTATAGTTTTTATTTATTTAAAAGCCACATTAATATGGTAGTTTTTCCACTCATGAACCGTGGAGGTTAAGCCAATTCTTAAGGATTTTTGAAGTAAATTTTGAAAGCAATGTGAGTAACATATTATAGTGCTGGTTTTGGGCAGTAATAAACTAATTGTGAAGCCATGTAGGTGGCTTATTATTGCACATTATGAGTTCAATTGAAAGCCACATAAAGTGGCAATGGGAAAAGTGTTGATTTTTGTAGCTCGAAAGGTGGGATTTGAATTTGTTTTAAAAAAACTCAAGTTGGATATGCTTTAAATCACTTTAAAGCAACTCGAGTTAGATATGCTTTAAAGCAATTCGAGTTGGATTTTCAGCAACAGTAGTTTTCTAATTCTTTAATAGAATGTTTCTGAGTTTGTGAGGATAAGATAAATCCAATAGTGATTTTATGTGTAATTAAAGCCAAAGAAAGCAAGGAAAGATTCTTTCCTTTCACGCTAAGTAAAGCAGCTAGGCTTTATAAATGTAAGATTGATGTAGTAAACTCATATTGTATTTTCGAAAGAAAAGTTTGTTGTTAGGCTGAATAGAAGATCCAACATTTGTAGGTTTTTCCTCGCATCGGGGTTTCCTGGGTAAATTTGTGTTATTGTCTATTTGTGATTGGCTTCATGTTATTTTTGCTTCCACTGTTATTAGTTGTTAATTAACCTAGTTGTGTTAATTGTTATAAATCAGATTTAGTTCTGTGAATTTATTGTGCAATTAATCTGTTGCTAGGTTATAGAAATTAACATGGTATCAGAGCACTAAACTCTGAATACAAAACCAAGATTTGTGACACTGATTTCAAGAAAAAAAAATCATCAAATTTTTGTCTCCAGTTCTTTTTGTGGCTATGGTAACCAGCATTCAATACGAGGACAAAATTGAGGGTGTGTCTAACTTCTTGCAATGGAAGGTTCAGATTACATCTGTTCTCAAGGAGAACAGGCTGTGGATCTATGCTAGTACAAAAGTGACACCACCAACAAATGATCCTGTTGCCTTAGATTCGCATGAAGTCAAAGAGGCTAAGGCTCAGAGGATTATCCTAGATGGAGTAAGAGATCATTTAATTCCTCATTTATCGGGGAAGGACACCTCCAAGGAGATGTGGGATACGCTCACAAAACTTTATTAGAGCAACTATCAGAGTTGTAAGATGATGCTCAAGGACAAATTGCATAATACCAAGATTTCCAAAGGAGAGAGTGTGACCTCTTACTTTTCCAAGCTGACATAGGTCAGGGATGAGCTTGCTGCTATTGGAGAGACGATTGATGAAGATGAGTTGGTGTGTATAGCCTTGAATGGTTTTTCGAAGCACTGGGAAGTGTTTTTCAAGTGTGTTGTCGGCAGAGATCGACTACCTGATTGGGCAAGACTTTGGGATGATTTTGTTCAGGAGGAGATCCGTGAAGGTGCTCATCAAGGAGATCAGATGAAGAAGGGTCAAGATGAAGAAAATATTGCTCTTGCTAGCAAGGGTAAGAAGAAGTCCAATAAAAAGAAATCAGAACGTTCTTCTTCTAAGAGTGGGAAGAAGAAAGATCTGAGCAAGATTAAATGTTTTTGCTGCCATCAGAGGGGTCACTATGCCAGTCAATGTCTGAATAAGAAAAATAAGGACAAGTAGAAGAAGCATTTTGTTGCTACAGCAGAGGTGGATGAGTTTGCATCACGATTTGAGAAGGAGTTTTCACTCATTGCCTGTCTCTCAAGTTCAATTGCCAACAGGGTATGGTATATTGATAGTGGGGCTTCTTGCCACATGATGGGAGTCAGAGAATGTTTCACCAAGTTGGAGGAGAAGAAGTTGTACTTCTATATTGAGCTCGAAGACAATGCCAAGTACCATGCAACTGGTATTAGCACCGTCAAGTTTTAGAGGGAGTTTGGAAAACTTTTGTTGGTGGAGGATGTGTTGTATGTCCTTGGCATGACAAAGAATTTAATCTTAGTTTTTGCTTTGGAAGACAAGGGTTACATCATGACCTTTGAGAGGGGAAAAGTCTATGTTCGTCCCAAAGATTCCAAGATTGCAAAAGTGATTAGAGTCAGGTATGGCAGCTTGATTCGATTATAGTTTGAGCCAACACATGCATTGGTTAGTAGCTATAAAGGGATAGAAGAATTGTGGCACAAGAGGATGGCTCACCTTCACCATGGAGCACTTAATATTCTTAAGGAAATAGTGACGGGGCTGCCTGAGATGAAGACATAAAAGCATGAGGTGTGCAAGGGTTGTGCTCTTGGGAAATATGCCAAGACCAGTTTTCCAAGCAACGACACTAGATCCGAAGGTATTTTGGATCTTGTACATTTAGATGTGTGTGGGCCCATGTCAACAACATCCTTGAATGGATATGAGTATTATGTTACCTTCATTGATGATTTCTCTAGGAAAACGTGGATATATTTCATGAAGAATAAAGATGAGGTCTTTAGTAGGTTCAAAGAGTTTAAGGTTCTCGTGGAGAACCAAGCTGGGAAGAAGATCAAGATACCGAGGTCTGATAATGGAGGTGAGTATACCTTAAATTCCTTCAAATATTTTTGTGCTCAGGAAGGTATCAAGAAAGAGTTGACAGTTTCGTACAACCCTCAGTAGAATGGGGTTGCTGAACGGAAGAATAGAGCTATAGTTGGAGTAGCCAAGGCCATGCTTCATGATCAGGATTTGCCTTGGTTTTTATGGGCAGAAGCTTGCAACACAACTGTATATTTGCAGAATAGGAGCCCTCACAAAGTGTTGGGAAAGTTGACTCCAAAAGAGGCATTCTCTAGTAAGAAACTAGACTTGGGGCACATTCGCATCTTTGGATGCCTTGTGTATTGTCACATTCTTGTTGAGAAGAGAATCAAGTTGGAACCTACTGCAGAGAAGGGTATCCTTGTTGGGTACAATGAAACTTCTAAGGCTTATCGGGTTTACATTCCTGCTCTCAAAAAAATAGTTGTTCACAGAGATGTGAAGTTCGAGGAAGAGAGGGCTCTTCAGAAATCTAGCAACTTGATGAATGAGGAGCAATCACCCACAGTTGAGGTAGCACAATTTCCTCAAACTTCAGTCACGCAAGCTGGAGAACAGAGCGAGCAAGCCGAGCAGGGTGATTAGAAGGAGGAATCAATAATTCCTCAGCCTCAGATTCCTATTACAGAGAAGAGGAGAAACAAGGTAGTTGAGCAGAAATTGAGAGAGGCTCAAGAATATGTAGGTGATCCTCAAGATTTAGTTAGACAAAGAAGGGCTCCCAGACGTTATTCTGATTATGTGGCACTTATGAGTGAATTAATTGAAGTAGAGCCTTCTAGATTTCAAGAGGCGTCCAAACACCAAGTATGGAGGGATGCCATGGTGGAAGCGTATTCTTCCATCATGAAGAATAGTGTGTGGGAGGTAGTACCGCGACCAAAAGATAAGTCTGTGGTGGGCTCAAGATGGTTGTATAAGATTAAGCATGCTACAAATGGTAGTGTGGAAAAGTTCAAAGCCCAGTTTGTGGCTAAGGGAATTTCTCAGAAGGAAGGAGTTGACTATGACGAGACTTTCACTCCAGTAGCTAAGTACTCATCCATAAGAGCTATCATTTCTGTAGCAACACAAATGGGCTGGAGGATTCACCAGATGGATGTAAAGACGACCTTTCTCAACAGAGTGATTGATGAAGAGATTTACATAGAGCAGGTAGAAGGATTTGAAGCACATGAGAGGGATTCTCATGTATGCAGGTTGAAAAGAGCACTGTATGGACTCAAGCAGGCTCCCAAGGCATGGTATTCACATATTGAAAATTACTTGCAGAGTATGGGCTTCATCAAGAATGAGGTGGATCCGAACCTGTACTATGTTCAGGTGAAGGGTGAACTTCTCATATTGGTGTTATATGTTGATGACCTATTTCTAACAGGGTCAGAGGAGCTCATAACACACTACAAGCAGGATCTTGCAGCAGAGTTTGAGATGAAGGACTTGGGGTTGATGCATTACTTTCTGGGATTGGAGTTGTGGCAGAAAGAGGGAGAAATCCTCCTTGGATAAGGGAAGTACTTAATTGATATCTTGAAGCGATTCAGGATGGAAAACTGTAAGCCTATGCCAACACCACTTGTGACCAATTGGAAGAAGATTGATGCTTCTAGATCAGAGGTAGTGGACTCGACTTTATACAGACAGTTGATAGGCTCTCTTATGTATCTGGTCAACACCAGGCCAGAGATTTGTTTTGCAGTGAACTCACTCAGTCAGTTTATGGTGGAACCTAAACGTGTGCACTGGATAGTTGCGAAGCATGTTTTGAGATATCTTTGAGGAATAGTTGATTATGGGCTGGAGTATATTTAGTAGGATGGAGTGAAGCTTGAGGGGTTTACCGATGCAAATTGGGCAGACAATATAGTTGATCGGAAGAGCACTTCAGGGTGTAGTTTCAGTTTGGGATCAGGAGCAGTCTCTTGGTACAACAAGAAACAAAAGTTAGTTGTGCTGAGTTCTGCGGAGTCTGAGTATATGGAAGCCAATAGGGCTACATGTGAGGCTATCTAGCTTCAAAAGCTTCTAGCTGGGCTCTTTGATCAGGAGCTGGATCCTACAGTCATTTACTGTGATAATCAGAGTTGTATCAAACTCTCTGAGAATCTAGTGTTTCATGACAAGTCAAAGCACATTGAGATCAAGTACCACTTCATCAAAGATTGTGTGGAGAAGGGGATAGTGAAGCTCCATTACATTCCTACAGATGAACAGATAGCAGATATCCTGATGAAGGCCTTGATGAAGAGCAAGTTTGAATTCTTCAGGGACAAGTTGGGTGTGGTGTAGAACACCTTCCTCACTAAGAGGGAGTGTTGATTTTTGTAGCTCGAAAGGTGGGATGTGGATTTTTTTTAAAGCAACTCAAGTTGGATATGCTTTAAATCACTTTAAAGCAACTTGAGTTAGATATGCTTTAAAGCAATTCGAGTTGGATTTTCAGCAATAGTAGTTTTTTTATTCTTTAATAGAATGTTTCCAAGTTTGTGATGATAAGATAAATCCAATAGTGATTTTATGTGTAATTAAAGCCAAAGAAAGCAAGGAAAGATTATTTCCTTGCACGCTAAGTAAAGCAACTAGGATTTATAAATGTAAGATTGTTGTAGAAAACTCATATTGTATTTTTGAAAGAAACATTTGCTGTTAGGCTAAATAGAAAATCCAACATTTGTAGGCTTTTCCCTGCATTGGGGTTTCCTGGGTAGATTTGTGTTATTGTCTATTTGTGATTGGCTTCATGTTATTTTTTCTTCTGCTATTATTAGTTGTTAATTAACCTAGTTGTGTTAATTGTTATAAATCAGATTTCTTTCTGTGAATTTATTGTGCAATTAATCTATTGCTGGGTTATAGAAATTAACAAAAGGGTCTTCATGTAACTATTCTCCATAGCTTGGGCAATGAGAAAATGAAGTGTTTGAGTCGTGGCAAGGTTGTGGTGAGTTGAGCCATTCTTTGAGGCTCTTCTTGTTAGTAACCAATTGAATTTGAAACTAATTTTTAAATGCAATCAACAACATAATGAAGTCATGGAGTTTTGGATGTGTTGAGACTTGGTCAATGCTAGTCACGGCAGTTAGATTAGCTGCACATGTGATCAATTTCAAACTATATTCTTTACTCTTTTAAATGTTTGTGCAAATTGTTGCAAGAAAGGAGGATTCAAGCCTCCAATATAGACAGCTAATTTCTATTTTGGGTAAGCTCTTTAATGTGTAAAGGTAAGCCGACATAGGAAGAGGAAAGATAAGTAAATCCTGCTGCTCATTTTCTCATTATTGTGAGATTAGTTTTTTAAGAGAGAGTTGGACATGAGTTTTGGAAAAAAGAAATAAGCATTTTATTTGTTGGTTATTTTCTCTCCATTGTGAGAATACAAAGGGAAAAGGATAAGTGTAGAAAGTGAAGGGGGTTGTACGTGAGTTTGAGAAAAGTTGGAAGTTGTAGTTGCAAGAAATAACAGTATCAATCCAAGATAGTCTTTTCCAAGCATGGCTAAAAGTCTTCTTAGATTCTCTTCTCTAATCTAATAAATGCTCATTTACATTTTTGAATTTATTTATGCTAGTGAAATATGCAAGTTTGTGGCTATTTTGGAACACATAAGGAAGAGTTAAATATTAACATATATTTTGGTTTATATATATATATATAATATCACAAGTTTATATTGTATTTTCAGTGATAAGGTTTAAAACATAATAGAGAAGATAAAGTCTTTATTATCATTTGAAATTTATAAGTATTACATATTAGAACAAGAGTCATTATTATTATCTATTGATTGAAAATCATGCATCTTGAACAAAAGACATTACACTCTCGTCATAAACAAAAGACCATAAAACTAGAAGAGTAGAATACTCCATTTTGGCTATTTAAAGGATTCAAATAAGAGGCAATTGCCTAGATCCAAAATGTTGTGAGAACATAATGTGGGTATTATAGTTAGAAGTGTTAAAAATTTCTTAGTTGAATAATCGACTTTAGTGAAGTCATCACTATTTGAAAGAGTATCTATTTGAGTAAGTTAACCTTTGGGTCAAACCAATAATAGAGTTAACCATAGGTCAGTAAGATTTTCAAGTTGATTTAGAGGTGGGTGAACTTACGACACCGATTCTTAAGAAAGTGTATGAATTTATATTTCAAAACTTTGGCCAAAGTAAGTGCAAAAGTCTCTGCTTGCAGTTGTTGGTTCACTGTGCTCCACGGTTGCATAACTTGTCATTAGTGACATACTTAATTAGAGAATGTCTATAGTTGTATGACCATACTTGTTATGTAGGACACAACACTAGATACTTAGATGGTGATACTAGAGGTTCTTATACTATGCTCTTCGTTGAAGGGTAGGGTCACTTCCAGTTGGAAGGTGTGCGAGGGATTGTCGGCCTATGGTTGGAGGTAAAGTGCTTGGGTGATGCTCTCCCTCTTACAGATGACATGTTGAGACATGTGAAACATAAGAGTAATCTAGCTAAGGATGTCTTGACATTGTTCTCATTTAAAAATGATGAAATTGTTTATTTGATCATTGTGGATGTGAAAATCTGCATATGGTTAGCATTTTAAAACCAAAATAATCCTCAACATCCCTATGAGATAATGAAACATGTTAGATATGCTAATTAAGATATTAAAACAACAAGAAAAACCAAATAAGCATACCAAAAACATGAATCAACTTCATCTCATAGTGGATTGGTGTCACATGTGCTAGTGACCCTTTCCCAATCCTTGATTGATAAGCTAGTGATGAAATTGCTATGGATATGGAGATGATAAATGGACAAGATAAGTTCTCAAAGAGAATGACCTTGCATCAAGTTGTGTAGATGATGGAGATGATGGAGGATTTTCTCAAAGATGAAGCTTCTATTTAAGGATTTTCAAAATGCTAAGTGTTGAAGAGAGACCAATGTGGGACTAAGATTGGACCAATGAAAGAAGGACACTTGTCAAGTGGTGAGTGGTTGATGCATGTGCAAGTTTAGGGAAATGTGCCCATGAGAGGGAGAATTTGAATTCAAAATTTTCAATAAATTTTGAGAGAGGGACAAGAAAAACAACAATAAATGAAATGTTGGAGGGACAAATCAACTTGTCATGTTGAGGGAAAATGAGGGTTTCTAATAAATCAATAAAATTGATTTATTTGTGCAAGTGGAGATATTTAGAGAATGCAAGTGGGTGAGATTAGTATTTAATCATGGTTAGATTAAATAAATGATGATTAGGCTAATTTAATGGTGCTTAGATGATTTTGACTTTTAGGACTTTGATATTTGATTTATTTAAATCAGAAAATGATGGAATATGATTTAGGATTTGATTTAAATGGATGTTTGATTTATTAAAAGGATGATGATAATGTTTGCTTGATTTTAAATAAATGACCTTAGGAAAAGGAGATTAATGAAATTACCTGATAAATGAATGAAGGTGAATATGATCAATCAATGAATGGACCTAATGTGACATCCATCTAGTTTAGTTAATGAATGAACATGATCAAATGTAGAATGTTAATTTTGCATGTCTACAATCATAAATATTATTTGCAAATTGTACTTGAAAAAATGTGTTTCATTTACATGATGTTTAGTTATGTTAATTCAATTATGAAATGTTGTATGATTTCCTTTATGTAGAATGCAAATTATGAAACTAGAAAATAAAAATTTTACCTTCTTGTTTTGAAGGCATTGAATTATTTACTTCATGTATTAAAACCTAGGTAAAAACTAAAAGAGTATGATTAAAGATGTTACTATGTGGTCTATAACAAGAAAAACAAAGTAATTGCATGTCATGCATATGGTCTTTAATAATAAAAACAAAGTACTTGCATTTCACATATATGGTCTTTAACAAAAAAAAATCAAAGTATTTGCATTCCATGTAAATGGTCTTTAACAAGAACAAAGTATTGATTGTGGTGGCAACCATTGCTTATAAAAAAATACAAAATTATGTTATGAAAAATACATTTTATACTACAATAGATGCTATTATCTTTATTACAATTGAATGTGAAGAATATAGTTAAAGTCCATGACTACACCTTACTCTCATATGACCATTTCATTCTTCATGTTAGAGAGCAATATGAAGAATAATATCTAGCTCAAACTACTTTTAAAATTAAGAATTACTTGAAAAATCTTTAAACTTTAATATTAAAGTGGTTAAGGCAATGAAATTTATTATTCTATACATATTTCTCTCTTATACTTTATATTAGCTAGTAGGTCCATTGAGGATGTCAAAATGATTCCACTAGAAAAAATAACTATTATAGATATCTTATTGTGACAGATTACTTACACCTTCATGTTTTATATATTCAAATTAAATAAATACATAAATAAAACACTAATTGATCTAGATAAATAAATTAAGGTTTATCATATATAAAACTAGACACATTATTTGCATCCAAATAAATAAGTAATTAAAATACCTTAAATGTGTTAAATTGAATCTTCTTTAATTGAAAGATTAATTTTAATTCAACTAGATTGGTTTTAAACTTTGATATTTGATTCAAAAATATCAATAATATATAGAAAAATCTTATATATAATTTAAATTTTATATTAATTATTATATATTTAAAAAAATCCTAATTACTAATTCTTATATTTTTAAATTTTTCTTTAAAAAATTTATTAAAAAAATTGAAAATAAATTTAATGTTATATTGCATATTAAAATTAAAAAAATATAATCAAATAATTAGAAAAAATTTAAATAAGAGTAAAAGCTATCTACTTCTTTTAAACTAAACATATGAATTATTTTAACAATTTAATTTTTCAATAAAAATGTAAATAAATTTATTATAAATATAAACCATAAAGTTAATTGAATATATTAGATGTTAATATAATATAATATAATCTAATATATAATATGTATTAAAAATAATCTAAAAATTAAAATATAATATTATCTAATATATTAGATGTTATATATGTTACATATTATATAGTATATATATTATAATATTATATGATTTTAAAGTTAATACATTACATGTTTTGATTATATTAAAACGGGAAGGGTTCAGATCCATTACAAAATGGTCATAGAGGCCCAATGAGGGGGCTCACGAGAAGTGAGACAACTAGAAAGCAAAAAAGAAACTGCAACAAATAGAATAGCAAGAACAACAAACACAAAGCAAAAAATAGAACTAATAGGGAACTAGACCAGCTACTGGTCTCCCAGAAGCTAAAGGCTATTAATGGCATAACACTCCTTAGCTAGGAAGTGGAGTTTCTTGTCAAAGTTCAATGGACCCTTGCATGCAATCAAGATCTCCTCAGCATTGGGAGGGGTAGGGTTTCCCTCCTTACCTTTTTTCATTGAATGTCCAACATCATGATCAACCTCTACCATCCTCTTACACTGACTGTTGCGCAGTTCTTGTTGAAAAGCTTGAATTGTGGTCATGGTGTTCTTGACAGTCTCCTTACTGTAATCCATGATATCTTGGAGACACTTCAACCTTTTGTCCTGATTGTAGTGCATAGTGGCAATTTCTTGTTGCAAATTAACCTTATCATCCTCTATCCCCACCAAAGCTCTAAGTTCATTCACCTCACTTTCCTAGTTCACCCATTTGTCAAAGGACTTAGCGAGCGAGGATTAAAAATCCCAACACCCACCATCCTTGACCTCACCCAACCAGGATGTCTTTTGTTTGAGCACCCTAGCTTCCAGAACCTAAATTCTATTCTTTACAGTGACAATCTATCCTAGAAGCCACTTCAGAATGTCATTTTGAACATTGTTAGTCATGAAAATATCATTCAAATTTTACTACAAGGGAAAACAAGCCTCACAAACATCCTTATCCAAATTGGGCTCACTAGAGGCACCATCCAAATTAACTCATGGGTTGGGGGATCTTTGAGGGTTGGACAGGTTAATTGTCAGGGGGGGATTCATAAACTTTAGACACAACATTGTGGATAGGGGAGCTAGTGGAAGAGTTTTCAGTGGCAGGTTTCTAGGGACTCATTGTTTGAGTTCTTAGAATTATCAGAACTAGAAGTAGAAATGAAACATGATTTTTGAGGTGGGTAGTGGTGTTTTGGGTAACACGGACCTTTTTCCCTACACCCTAGTAACTCTGTGAGTGGTGGGAAAAGTCTCCTCAGGGGCACAAGTGGAAAGGGGGCCTTCTAAGGTTAGGTTTCTAATGACTAGGGTGTTATTTTTAACAAAGGTTGGGGAGGGAGAAAGAGTGGCATGGTGGCAAAAAAGATGAAAAATTAACCCCTGATGGATGGGATGGGTTTTATTCTTACCATGAACAACCTTGATAGACTATTCTAGAGAGGAGAGGCACCAAATTTAGAAAATTTCATTTTGACATTATATCTAAAATGATTTAACATGGGAAAGAGAGGGCATGAAATTGACGAAAGTGGCCCTCTAGCATGACATACCTCATTAACACCTCTACAATCTTGCTCCACACCTTGGGAAGGTTAGTGCGCTTGAAACCATTTTGTAATTTGTTAACCTTTTTTCCCTCCTTCAAAAACCTATCCATGTCCTTCTGGTAATTCCCCTTAGGCTTCCTAGGAATGTAGACCCCGTCCAAGGAAAGCCAAGTGACCTCTGCAATCAACTCCATATTCACATGGAAGGAGCACTTGCTAAAGGTGATGTTACCCTCATTCTAGGAGTTCACAAATTCAGTCGACAGATTGGAGTCATGCGCCACCATACCCTCAACAAATGAGGCCAATTTACTATGTAGGAGAATAGTCCAAACATTAGTGTCATTTTTCCACACCTCGCATGCAAATGGTAGGTTCATCTTGTACCAAATCACCACCCATGTTCGTAATCAATAGAGCTAGCAACAAAGTGTTTTAGAATTTACTAGAAAAATTCCCAAGGCAATAATTTTAAAGCTTATAAAAACATTAGCCAGAGGAGGCAAAATGCTATAAATTCCAAACATGCTAGTTGTCAAAAGGAATTGGAAAAAAATCCAGCTCAAGATCAAGGGAGTTGCACTTTGACATCATTAGAAATTAAGTTGCACACATGTTCGGGGATATGAGAGATATTATCCCATATTTTAATTTTAGAAGTGAAAGCTCCTAAGTTGGCAAGGGTGTCTTCCACTTTATTACCATTTCTATGCAAGTGCTCATAGATTTGCATCTTTCAATATCCTTCATGAGATTGTGTGCTATAGGATAAGATCCTTGAGAGACCAGCAAAGTTTGACCATCCCAGTTAGTTAATGCTTTACAAGTTAATTCAATATATTAATATAGTATATAATCTAATCTAATATATTAAAAATAATTTAATAATATAATATACTAAAAATATACAATTGTACATATTAGTTGTTATATATTATATAGTATATATATTTTAATTTTTTAGATTATTTTTAATATATTAGATAAATTTTAAATTATATTTTAAGATATAAAAAGTAAATAAAAGAATATCTTTGTTTGACTTGTGTGAAGAAAAGATAAAATAACAAGTAATTAATCATGTCAAATGAGGAAAATAACCTTTGAAGAGTAAAAAAAATTCTTTGAAAAATTGGGTAAATAATTTCAGTAAAATAATCCATTGAAATGTGATATAAAAGGGTTGATCATTTAAATGATTTTATAGTTTTTGGAAAGCCCATTCAACATAAATAATGGCTTAATTCGTGCATAATGAACCTTTTCTAATAACTAAGTTTAACCAAGTTATTTTTTTTATTATGATTTTTGTGGCAAAAAATGTCTTGAAAAACTACAATAAAAAAGTTTATGTTAAGAAAATCCACCCTTATCACTTATTTTTTTAGCCAATTTTTTGTTTTTTATTTGGTTTTCATTTAGTATGTATTTATTTTAATTAAATATTTATTTCCTTTTTTAATTTTAATTTTTGATTTTTTTGCTCTTTTATTAAGTTTTATTATTATTTAATTGTTTATAATGCAATTTCCAATGTGGGCATTTATGGGGAGGTGAGAGATTTAATAAATTTCCATCTATAGCAAGGTGACTAGCTACAAGTCAAGGATACCATGGGAAAATCATCAATTGGGTGGTATAACTAGGGTGCATTGACCTCCTGATTGTCAAACAAGGTTATAAAGCTTAAGGTATATTCTCATAATAGGTTCAAGGACTCAATAGTTGAGCATGTTTCAATAGTTGTTATAGAATTTGTTGATTTTAAGCTCGATATTTTTAATAATATCGAATCAACAGTTGTGACTTCAAAGTTGTTAGTGTTGATGATAACTACCAATAATTGAATAATATGTAATAATTAGATCTAAAAAGCAACAAATCATGCAACACCACATCAACACACCAATAAAACATGATTTAGTGCACTAGTATCAATCTCACTTTTTTTTGGACCTTTTTAGATACCTTGATAAAAAACATGCTAATGTGGCATCATATTTGATGATGTGGCCCTGAAACCTTAGTTATAAGTAGGGGCATTTCCAAGCAAGTTGTTCTAAAAAATTGGGAATTATTTGAAATTTCCACATAGGATTTTGAGAAGCACGAAGTTAGGGTGATCAACTAATGGGTCCTCTCCCCTAGGTTTCTATATCTCTTTTGTTACATCTCAAGCACCTACAAAAAATTAGCCTCTTTTTCAACTAGGCCTCCTTTATTGGTGGTTGTGCCCACATCTAGGCATTGAATTCTTAAAGAGGAAAGGACCCATGTACTAAGACTGAGTTAATATTTTGGTGTACAAAAAGAGGAATAAAGCCACTACAAATAAAGAAATAGAAATGAAAAATATTTAGAACCCTTGAAAGTCCAAACCCAAATCATAGAAATAGAAATACTTCAAAACCAGTCACACTATAATTTGAGAAAGAAAGTGACAAATGGGTCATAGCCCCAGTAAGGTAAAAAAATACCTTACCTAGTTTAGTATGTCAAAGCCCTAGGAAATTTCAAACATTCATTTTATTCCTATGTCAAAAGACACATTTTCCCTAAGTATGTATGAAGTGAATGTTCTTATAACCCATCCAAAACACTAGGGTCAATGGTGAATACAAAACAAAAAAGGAATACAAAATAGTTAGCACAAATAGTGAAGGAAAACATAAGAAGATAAAAACTGCTAGTTTCTAAACCTGACCTCACCCTTAATGAATGAAAGTAGACACAAAGGCTCTATGCATGATGGACATGTACTTGTTTAAGCATGCTATGATGGATGAAGTATCTTCATACAATAGCAAAAAGAAAATTTAAACAATGGAGGGACGCAAAATTAGGGATGTCAAATGAGTTTTAGATATGAGTCATTTATGGTTAGCTAAATTTATTATTAATTATTTATAATTTAGTAATAGTTTATAAAGTTAAATCTATTTAAGAATAACATATATTATTTAAATATTTTAAGGATATTTTAATAATAAGAGTAGTTAAAAAGTATTCAATTGATAATACTATGTTGTATAATTTAGTAGTATTATGTGTTCATATTTAGGAGTCTATATTATGAGTTTGAGTGTTTATGTCTATAATTTTTGGGAGAAAGTTTTTAATTGATGGTGCAAGTATAATTGATGATGGGATTTGCTAATTGACTACAATGGGTAAGGGGTTCAAGAAAATATTTTTCAACACTTTTTATGACTACACATATATTTTTAGAGTAATAGGTTAATTATTTAATTAATTTTATCATGTTGAGGGTATGTTCAGGATCATCATGGAAAAATAGGCCCTTGAGTGGCAAAAAAATAAGAAAAAACAGAGTTAGGAAATTTGACGTAAATTTTTGAATAAGTTATTTATATTATTTCAAAAATATGTAAGAATAGAATTTGTAAAAAAATGAATGTAGTTTCTAAACTACTAGGTTTATTTAAAGAATAAAAAATCTATTTGGTGAAAATTTGAAATTTCAATGCTGTAGTACTTAAATTTTAGGGAAGAAAAAAGAAGTAGATGTTTGTCTGACCACCCTAACCACAATAAAATAATAATATTTTTTTATAATATTTTAGATATAAGTAGAGGACTCATGTCCCGATGTGATGCATATTCTTTTGTATTTTTTTTCCAAGCAAATAATTAATTATAATTTTTTTATTACAACTTTTAAAAAATATAAAAACTCGTATGTCTGACCACCTTAACTTGGTCAAAACTTCATGAAATTCAACTTTTTTTAAAAAATCCTATAGTATGCAAAGTATAGAATGTGACACATGTTTTGGATACAAAAAATGTGATACCATTTGAAAGCTATAGATTTTTTCAATCGGCCTATCAATTAGAACTTTAGTCGTAATTCAAATTGAAAATGAATAATAATTATTTATTAAATTCAAATTAAAACATGATTTATATTGGTGGAAAGCTGAGAAGTTCCTTTAAAAACCCTTTTTGTTTCATCAATTTTGGGTAAAAAAAAGTTGTCAGCTGCATACCCTACACATACCCATCATATCGCCACTTTTTGGCCCATCATGATCCTGCACATACCCTTGATTAATTAATTAAGTCACATTTACTTTATTTTTCACTTAAGCTAAAATTAGGCCCATTATTAATTATTAATTAATCACCTTTAGGGCTTCGATCTCCTTTCATAAGGATTGATCTCTTTGTAATTATATTTAATTCTTGTTTATTTATTTTTTGCTTCATGACAAGCAAAGCACTATTCTTGTGTTTTTGTTATCTCTTCTACATGATAGGTTATCTTCTTGTAGGTGTTCACTAGGTTTTGTGAGGTTGTATTTATCAACTTCAACATGGTATCAAAGCTTTAGATCTACCGCTTCTTGTTCATTTTTTGAGGGATCTTGTCCTAAAAGTGACATTTTTGTGTATCTTGAGTCAAATTGGACCTCACCATTGTGTCTGGAATGCTTGAATCAATCAAGATTGACCTTTGTTTTGTCAAATTTGGATTCACGACGTCAGATCTGTGAGGGTTTGAAGTTTATGAGGGTTTCTAGATCTAGAGAATACCTACTATTTTGGAGCATTTTGAGTGAAAATAGACCTGACCATCATATTTAGAGTGCCCAAAAACCCTAAAATTGACTATCAAATTGTCGAAATCGGACACAGTGACTCTAAGAGGCTAATTTTTTTCATTTATGGGTTGTACGACTTGGTACGACACAAAATCTAGGAAAAAAATTAAAAAAGACAGCATGCACAGGTGTCACCATCAGTTATCCATAGTTAACGGGTAGCGGTTAATGCTAGTGGCTAGCCTAATTGCTAGGCTCAACCCCCAAACCCTTTTGGAGCAGTTTTGGTATTTTGGCCATAACTTTTGCATACAAACTTGTTTTTTTGAAAATGAAATATTGCCAGAAAGTTGGTTTCAGGCCCGATCCAGTGGTATAGGTGATGTCTCCTAATTTTGCTGCATTTATTTCCAATCAAAGTCAGAACTTGTTTTTGCACTCCCGAGGGCATAACTTTTGCAAACAGACTCCATTTTTCACAAATGAATAGGCATCAGAAAGGTGTTAGAATGCTATTTTCAGATCTGCAGTTTATTTCATCAAAAAAATTACCAAATACATAGAGAATTGTCTGAAGTGATTTTTTTTTCATGCTTTCCAGCTTTCAAATTTGTAGTGGGGTTTGGTTTTTTGTGTTGTGGGGGTTGTTTTTTTCTTGCTTTCTATATATACACATCACAAAATAAAAAACTCTATCATTAAACACATTTAAAAACCATAAACATCATGGTGGATCACTCATCAGTTGATTGTCTTTCCCCACACAATTATCATACCTGGAAGGAAATTATGTTAAGATTTTTCATGTCAAAGGGGTTATGGTCCTGTTTGGATGAGAATCAACCTCAGTTGACATATCCATTTGAGATTCTACAACATAGAAATAGAATGGATGAGGCTATGGGTTTACTGTCATTACATGTTACAATCAGTATTTTATTTCACTTGGAGGGTTGTACAACTCCTTGAGCTATGTGGACTAAGTTTCATGATCTTTTTGGCACCATTAATCTGTTTAGGGCACTTCAGATTGAGGCTAAATTGACCACCTTGGTACCTAATTCTTTTCCATCTATTGAGGATTTCTTGATGAAATTCAAATCACTTAGATCATTGTTATAGGGTTGTGGTAAGAACAAAACAAACACTACGTGTGTATATACCTGATTCTATCTAAGCTTCAAGGTTCATTTCAAATATTCTCTTCTACATTCTATTCCACCATGGATGCTTTGGGTCCATGATTTACCATGCCTACCATTGATATATTCTATAATTCATTGACATGTGAGCAGGCCAAGCTAACAGGGTTGGATTCTCTTCCAAGATCAAACAACCAAGCATTGGTAGCTCAAACATCTCAGGGGAAGCAGAAGTAGAAACATAAGCTGAATACTGATTCAACAAGTAGTGAGAGTTCCTCCAAACCACCACCGAAGTATAATTCCAAACCACAATCCAACACTAAGCAGGGTAAATCTTCTGTCTGGTGAGTCTTCCTTCAACACTAAGAAGAAATTAGGTGATCCTTGCAGTTTCTATGGCAAGGAAGGTCATCTAGTTTCTAGGTGTTGGAAGTGATTAGAGACTTTAGAGGAGGCCATGCAACAACATCATATCACCTCACCTCAGTCACCTTCCTCAAACAAAGGGAAATGACATGCTCTTTCTGCAAGAGCATTACCTTCAAGATCCACTTGGATTCTAGATTTCAGTGCTTCTCACCATATGACACACACTTAAGATTTTGTCACTGCACTTTCTCGTTGTGGCACTTCATAGATTGTAGTTGGTGACTCTACACAACTTACAGTTATGGGTTCAGGTTCTATTTCATTGGATGGTGGTTGTCTTCAGGATGTACTTGTTGTTCCTGAATTTTTGACAAACCTCCTTTCCATTTATTAGATTTTTCATTCTAGCACTGGTAAGACATTTGAGTTCTCACCACATTATGTGGTTATTTGAGGCCTACATGATCTTGATTTGGTTGTGGCTACTGGGAATGTTGATTCTGCATCTCGCTTATACAGATTTGATGGCTTTGAGAGTACAAATGAGTTAGGTTCATCTCTTATAGCGCATGCAGACACAGTGAGTAGGCTTTGGCATGAGCATTTTGGCCATGTCAATTATAGATATCTACAGTAGATGAGTACACTGGCACTTGCGATTGGGCTCCCACAAATTTCCTATACTGATGGTGTTTGTCGAGGTTGTGTACTTGGAAAAAATCATGAAGATTATTTTCCTATGGGTAGAGCCACACGTGCTAAGGCATCTTTTTAGTTGGTACATAGTGATCTCATGTCCTTTATGACTTCTTCATTTTCAAGGGCCAAATATGTGCTCACATTT
>VDFB02176566.1:96081-106618 GCA_007258455.2 Sequoia sempervirens
CCTCTCACTCTCTCTCTCTCTCTCTCTCTCTCTTTCCCAACCTCCACCTAATTATTGTAAAGTTATGCATGCAAAAATCGGATATCCGATTTTATCTGATTTGAATCACAAAATTTGTGCCATTGGGGAGAATTAAAAAATGCTTTATTTTCAGAGTCCTACATATCGGATATCGGATTTTTTTGGATATCTAATTTGTGGGCCATAGGAAAACCCCATATGACCCCTTTTCGCATTCCAATAGACCCTACATTCTTTTTGTAGGCTTTGCAGGCGAGAAACGCCCGGTTTCAGAGAGGAAGGCACAAAGATCAACTTTTTGGAGCATCTTCCACTCAAATTTGTCATAAACTATGATTTTTTAGCATCTTTTATGAGGTATAATGGGGAGCAATAGTCGTTGGAAGCATAAACATAAGAGAAATCTTACAAAAGAACAAATTGAAGCATATAGAGAAAAAGATAAAGAAGGTCATATGAAGAGAAGACAAGGTATGTTAAATATTGGTGAATCTGAGTCCTTTGGTATTTCTAGTGAAGAGGAAATTGAATATGTAGAAGGTGAAAATGTTGAACATGATGTTGAAATTGGGAATGAAAATGTTAAAATTGATACTCAAAATATTCAAGCTGAAAATGTTGGAATTGAAGATGTTGAACATGATATTCAAATTGGGAATGAAAATATTGAAATTCATAATGAAAATGTTCAAGGTCAAAATGTTGGATTCGAAGATGTTGAATATGGTGCTGAAATTGGGAATGAAATTAATGAAATTGATAATGAAAATGTTCAAAGTCAAAATGTTGGTTTCGAAGATGTTGAATATGGTGCTAAAATTGGGCATGAAATTATTCAAATTGAAGGTGAAAATGTTGGAAATGAAGATGTTGAACATAATATCGAACTAAGTGTAAATTATGTTTCACCAAATTACATGAGAAATGAAGAACCTTGTGTGGAAGAAAGACATATTCCAAACTCAAGACCTTCAAAAACCCCTAAATGGTTAATTGAAATTGATGAGAACATTATAAAACAATTTCAAGGCAAGAGGTCAACACTTAACCATTCAGCAGGGCTAGAAGACTTTTCATACAATATTTTAGCTTATAAGACATTGACCGAGCAATGCCAAATTTTTGTACAATTGATAAAGATGCAAAATATGAGACCTTTGCTTGCCAAATTGAAGATTTGTGTGCACAAGAAGACTGAAAAAAATAATATTATTGTCAAAAATATTTTTAATGCTCTCAAGTCTATTGGAAAAACTAACAAGAAAAAAGATAAGAGAGCTGCTCGGAGAGTCATTACAACTGCCCTAGTAAACCATCAATTGAAAAAGGCTCGCTTTATGAGACAAACTTGTATTGATTTTGACATAAATCGTAGAACTTTGGATAGAGCACTTGCAAGAAGAGAAAAGAATAGATGATCCTCTTCAAAGTGATACATGGCTTTTGCCTGATGCTTCCTAATGCAGTTGATAAGAAGCTAACTAATAATGTAAACAAGTATCTAACAATTTGGCATGATAACTCTAGAGTATCACCCAATGCAAAGGATGTTTAAAGTTAAGAATTGGCAATCGAGACCGTACACCACATCCTAAACATTTCTTGGAATCAAGCCAAACAATGTTGTTCAAAATTTTTATTGAAACACATCCAAATATTGAAATATCGCAAAGGACTTTTGAAGGTTTGAAGCCATTTTATTGTATGCCTCTTAAAATTCGTAATACTTGTTTTTGCAAATACGATGTGGAGTTTTCAATGTACCATGAACTATTATACTATATCCATTCTATTTTGCATAATAATGAAATGTTGCAGGAGTGCGGTGCAATGCATCTTCCGAAATCATCAAGGGACTTGTTAGATCTTTTTTTATGTTCTAGAGATGATGGTTGTTTTTTCTATAGAAATGATTGTTTAAATGCAAAGTGCTCACAATGTGGTGGCTTGTCCAAGTTTGTTCAATGTTTTCATGAGGGTTCAACATGAATTGGAAAGAAGCTTGTTGGAGAAAAAGAGATATGAGATACCAAATATACTTGCAAAGTGGAGGTGAAGGTTCTAGATGTGAGTTGGTTTCAAAAAGAATGCAAAGGTTGCCGGGTTTTATTTTGTAGATTTTAAGGACAATCTCTTCTACAAGTAAGGAAAAAGGTATAGTCATAGGGTCTTAGTGGTTGATCAACAATTTAGACTGTGGTAAGGACTCTTTTTCGGACAAGAATTCATTATATTAGTGGTTGATTTTGCAGAAAACTACACATTGCAACCACAAAACGAGGTGCAATCTTAGTATTACAATTCCATTCAAATTGCTATATTTGTCCACATAACATTTAGACATGCACATGATAGTACAGAGGAGGATTGAAAGATAATAAGAGAGTATAATTTTTATATGAGTGATGATAGATCTCACTCATCTGAGTATGTCCAACATTGTTTTGAGAATTTTTTTGAGTTCTTCCAGGAGCATGATATAATAATGGGCCGACATCTCATTTGGTTAGATAACTGCACAGGTCAATTCAAGAATGCTCGTATGTTTTATTAGTTGAGTAGAATGCATGTAGAGAGGGGTGTACCTCATATTTGGAGTTTTTTTGAAGTTGGGCATGGGAAAGGGGAGAAAAATGGAGCAGGTGCATGTGTAAAAAGATCTCTAGTTAAGGAGAAATTGAAGATTTCAGGAGAAAAATTTAGTGATGCACGTTCTATTGTTGATTGGTGTAGTCCAGCATTGTCACAGGGAGGGACACTTGATTCAACAGTGCATAGATTCTTTTGGTTGGTTGAGGAGGGTACAGTGGGAGGCAGATAAGATTTTCATACAATCAAAGATTCTTCAAAGATGCATTCATTTCGAAGCTCAGATGCAAGCACATGGACCATTTGGACACGAGATTTGGCTTGTTTTTGTCAGAGTTGTATTGAGTGCAAGTGGGATCAATGCAAGTCAAGTGAGTGGGTGGATACATGGGTTCCACACTATCTAACTCCATTATCTCAAACAATATCCATGAGAAATGACATAATGGAAAGTTTAGTTGATTACAACCAACTTTTAGATCTACTACAGCCAGGACATGTTTTTGCAGTTGTTGCACCACAGGGGAATGAAGAGAGATCAGACTATTGGTTGGCTCGATGTGTGCAGGTAAAGCATAAGCTAACACAACCGATGGAAGATGATGATGGGTTCATGTTTCCTACAGGTTCAGTTGTGGTTGCAGGAGCTTGGTTGTGAAACATATATATGGTTAGGAAAGAATGGCATACCCTCGCGATTTGAAGACTATGAGAAACACAAACCATTCTCATGTATTCGCACTTTGTTATAGCAAAATGTTATGTTGTTCAGCATCATGCCGCACTAAAGACAAAAACTATGGACACTTAGTAATGTTGATCACGGGGCTAAATATTGATACTCTTAAGCAAAGAGATGACCTTCAGCATTAATTTGAATAGCATTTTCAAGAATGGAAGGTAAAATGCTTAGGTTCATTATGGTTAAGTTCATTATAATTTAATATAGATTTGTTAGTCTAACCATCTTTTTTCTGTATTGTGACAATATAGATTTCTCATTTGAAATTTTTTGATATTTTTGCACGACATCATGGACTGCCAAGTACAGAGCTAAGTCTGATCCTTTCTCGAGAGGTATGCCAAAGATTACAAGAAACTAGATTGGTTATTCTAAGCATTTTGTATAGTTTGCATTACCAATTCATCATCATTCAGGTTGTTTAGATTAATATAGATTTGTTAGTCTAACCATCTTTTCTATTGTGACAATATAGATTTCTCATTTGACAAATTTTGCGATATTTTTGGCACGATTGATCATGGACCTGCTGCTACAATAGCCAGCTTCGATCCTTTCGGAGAGGTATGCGAAAGATTATAGTAAACTAGATTGGTTATTCTAAGCATTTTTTATAGTTTGCATTACCAATTCATCATCATTCAGGTTGTTTAGATTAATATAGATTTGTTAGTCTAACCATCTTTTCTATTGTGACAATATAGATTTCTCATTTGACAAATTTTGCGATATTTTTGGCACGATTGATCATGGACTTGCTGCTACAATAGCCAGCTTCGATCCTTTCGGAGAGGTATGCTAAAGATTACAGTAATATAGATTGGTTATTCTAATCATTTTTATAGTTTGCATTACCACCATCATCATTCAGTTGTTTAGATTAATATAGATTTGTTAGTCTCGACCATCTTTTCTATTGTGACAATATAGATTTCTCATTTGACAAATTTTGCGATATTTTTGGCACGATTGATCATGGACTTGCTGCTACAATAGCTAGCTTCGATCCTTTCTGAGAGGTATGCGAAAGATTACAATAATATAGATTGGTTATTCTAAGCATTTTTTATAGTTTGCATTACCAATTCATCATCATTCAGGTTGTTTAGATTAATATAGATTTGCTAGTCTAACCATCTTTTCTATTGTGACAATATAGATTTCTCATTTGACAAATTTTGTGATATTTTTGGCATGATTGATCATGGACCTCGTCAAGTAACAATAGCCTTTGATCCTTTCAGAGAGGTATGCAAAAGATTACAATAATATAGATTAGTTATTCTAAGCATCTTTTCTATTGTATGTATTTTAACCGCTAGCTTGATGGTTTGTACAGGTGCTTGTCAGTCCAAAACGTGAATGTACTACTCTTATGGAAGACTGTGCCCTGAATGCCTCCAATAGGAAAATTTTGTAAAATTTCAATTTTGAAATGTGAAACAATGTAAGAAGGGCATAACTATGTATTGAGACAATTCTATAGTAACTTATTGTAATTAATCAAGCTACAACCAGAGGTTTTCTTCCTGGTTCTTTCCTACCAGTATGCTCGTTTGAACCAGGTTTTGTAATATCTCCTATTTATATATAATAAATTACATTCATTAAGTTCATATATAACTTTGACATCTACTATGCTCTTGTACACATGAAGAGTGCACCATACATGTTAGACATGTATTGACCCTCTATTGGAGGCCTAAATAGATACTTGTATAAATTCTTCTCATATACCGGGTATAGAAAGAGAACCATACCATAAATATAGTTGAGTACACAATACTCTACAAATAGTGTTTTATGTAATGTAAAGTTAAAGACTTTCCCATTCAAAATATCCTTTTAGATCCTAGCCTAATATTTTTTACAATTCCATTTAGGTTATAAAACAACTTGTAGGTTTTATCCATTTGTTCTCCTTATATTGTATCTTAATCTCTTAATATGAGAGTATGTTGCAAAACAAAATTATATCTAATGTCTTCTCCAAATTAAGAATGTAAATATGTAGTCCTTTTAAAAGAACAATAAAACATGGGACTAATTTTTTCATCAAACCCTTTAAGAAAATTTAATGTGTATAATGCTAAATAACACATATTATATTATAGATTCCAAAAAATATATCAACTATAACATATTCTCTCCACTTCATATAATTTGATAATAGAATATCCCTTGATGCTATCTAAATGTATTAGAAAACACAAATCATTAAAAATTAGGTTATAATATGTATCTTAGTCATCTAGTCAAGGTATTAAATTTACCAAGGCTTCCTAAAGTTAGAGGGAAAGAAGTTTAAACTACAAGATATAATGTTATTCAAACCTCTTTAACTCTTGTGATTGCACAATAATAAGGTTTGTAGGTGTGAATGATAATAGCATGTGGCATAAACATATTGAAAAGAGTTGATCTCAACATAAGGAATAAAACTAGATTCTTTATCATACTTAACCTATCAACTTGATGGTAGCTTTTTAGAACATGGTTTGATTATTATTATTATATTGTAATACTATTTAAGATGACAATTACAATTAAAGATGATGTTGTTATAACCTGCACAACACAATTACAATTAAAGATGACATTGTTATAACCTGCACAAGCTTGATCCAACCTTTTAGCACTTACAATTACAAGAGGATCATCCCTGGCATAAATGTACCCATACGGACGTGTTGGAATAGTTCGTTTGGTCGTACGAGTTGCGGAATGAAAGTTGCACCACTTTGCAACTTTACACTGCTTGCATCTGGCAACTTTTCCCTCCACTGAAAAGTCATCACCACAGAAAACACCAGATAGAAAAATTGAGAGAGGTTTTGTAGATGGTCCCAACACTATCCCATGTACCAAAGAGAGCCCATATGCCCCACACTGCAGAAATAGCCGCCTTTCAAATATTGGGTTTTTTAGCACTTCTCATTGACTCTTAAGGGAAATTACTCATCCACCTAGCCTTCTGAGTGATTCTAGCTGTGATGGCGCAAAAAGAGGACCATCCCTTCTAGCATAAACATAGCCATACAAAATGTGTTGGAACACCTGGGCTTGTTGTATGAGTTGGTGGAATGAAAGCTGCACCACTTGCAACTTTACACTACTCGTGACCGCACTTTCTCCACCTAAAAGTCATCACCACGTGAAAATCGGTGATAGAAAAAAAACTAGTAGAGGGGGGTTTTTGTAGATGGTCCCAACACCATCCTCAGAAGCCTCCTCAAAGAGAGTCCTCAGGATATTCCACGAGACCGAGAGAGAAATAGCCCCTTCAAATATTGCTGCCTTTAGCACTTCTTTTGACCTTTTAAGGAAATTGTTCACCCAATGTAGCCTCAGAAAGTGATTCTCATATCAGGTTCAAAAAGAGGACCATCCCTACGAAGTTCTACCCATGGACATGTTGGAACAAATTATCTATTGTATCGAGCTGTGGAATGAAAGTTCCAATCTCACTTTGCAGCCCTTTACACTACTTTGACTGCAACTTTTCTCCAATCGAAAAAGTCATCACCACAAGAAAAATGCCTTCGTAGATAAAGCGTGTGTGTAAAACCCAGAGGTTTCTTTTGTATATGGTCCCAACACAATCCCATAGGCTCTGACGAAGAGTCTGTATGCCCCACGGTCTCTGAAAAATATCCCTTCAAATATTGCTTCCTTTTAGCACTTTGGACTCTTAAGGGAAACTAGTGGGCAACAGAGTTAACTTCTTCACAAACTTGGTTTGAAGTAATTTCATTATTTTTTGTGCATTTGAGAGACATTTTGACTAGAGGTCGGTCTATGATCCCTATTCTATGATATTACAAAAAGGTATTGTGGACCTATATTAAGCTACCACTCTCAATATCATACAAATTGAACCCCTGCATCAATAGACTCTATATATCAAGCTACCACAATTCTGTTGATGTTAGCAGCTTCATCGATCTCTTCCAGCCATTCCAACACATGACAGAGCTTGGAAAAGAGAGAAGGAAGTCCTCTAGCAAAGAGGAGAGTAGAGTCAGCTTCAAGAGTAAAACATGGCACTTGCTAAGACTAAGCCCGCCTAGCCATACAAAAGTGGCATACAATATAGCAAAGTCTGCTAGCAATACATAAAGGAAAGTCTGCCCTTGTTTCTTGGCACAAACACTTAGCAAAGCCCACCCATGTTAAGAAAGGGATGTGTCAAACATGATTGAAGTCTACCACATGTCTTGGCCATGAAACTTGACAAGGTCCACGCTTACCAAAGAGTGACATGGCATAAAAGATGGAATCTTGCCAAATCCACTTCAAGAGGATAGTGAGTGTCCGCACTTAGAAGAATATGAACATGGAAAGTGAATGAGTGAAGTCCACTCAGGATGTTAAGTCTGAAATGGCAAGAGAAAAGAGGAAGTCTACTAGCCTTAAAGTGAAATTGAGCTCGCCCCTCATTTGTAAAGGGTGGAGACAGTGTATAGAATTGTTGTGATAGACTATTTCTGATAATAAAATCTCTTATGCATGATTTGATTTGAACCACTTTTATTGTCAAATAGTGTGCATGGTTGCATAACTTTTCCATCATAGATTGGAGATAGATTAGAATTAGATTACACTTGGAATAAAATTTTCCTAAAGTTAGCCTGAGCTTACTCTGTGGATTCTTAACTTCTGTCTGGATAAATATTGTTTGATTGGAAGGTATTTATTCATGATATGAAAACCATAAGCACATTTCCTTGAAGATTGCAATGGCTTTGCATAGTTGGCATGATTCCTACTTGGAAAAACAAAGTTTGGTTTCATTTCACCAAGTCAATACCGTCTCTTGAATTCTTAGGAAGTAGATTAGAACTTCTGACCCCTTGTCTCCTTTTTCAGTTTGTTTGATCTGCAACCCAAATTAAAGAGCTTCATTGTCCAGACCTTCATTGTGAATTGAAAAAATTCAATGCTTTAGGTGTGATAAGTTTGATCACTTTTCCAAACATTGTTCAGATAGACCTAAGCATCAAGCCTTTGTTGCAGATGTAGATGATGTTTCTCCACAGAAGAATGAATATTTGTTTTGCTCATCATTGTCAAGCAATGTACCCACTGACACCAACACTTGGATGATCGACAGTGGTTTTATCAAAAAGAGGGAGTTGATTATGAAGAAACATTTGCTCCTGTTACTCGTTACACTTCTGTCAGAACTATCATTGCCCCTGCTAAGCATCAAGAGGGATGGAAGATTCATCAAATGGATGTGAAGACAACTTTTCTCAATGGCGTTGGATTGAGGAAGAAGAAGTTTACGCCGAAAGCAACATGATGGTTTTGAGGTTCATGGGAAGGGAGTCAGCTACGTGTGTAAGTCAAGAAGGCCTCTTGTATGGTTCAAGCGTGCTCCTGCATGGGCACAAAAGCGTATCGACTGGCACTGCCTAGTTTGGGATTCCTTGGAAGAATGATGTCGGACCAAATCTCTACTCAAGGTAATCAATGATGCATTAATATTGGTACTAATTACGTTTCTAGGCTGCATTTATATATATTATTTTACATTTTTTTCTCCATTGTTCTACTCTAACTACAAGTAAAATGGTTGCATAGTGTGTGGAATGAGGGGTGCCAGACCAGAATTAGAAATATTTCCATCTATCAACATCTAGTTGTTACTTATGCAATGTGAAGTAATGTTTTGAGTTTGAAAAAATGTGCAATGCAATGTAATCAATAATAATAAGGAACAAATTTCTTTAATTATTAGTTGTAATTTGGAATTGCATATCCGCTAGGTTGACTTTGTAAAAACTATATTGTAATTGGAAAATTTTTTCATCTATCAACATCTAGTTGTTACTTATGCAATGTGAAGTAATGCTTTTAGTTTTCTTTGAAAGATGTGCAATGTAAATGTAATTCAAAGTAATATGAATAAACTACATAATATAACCATTCTTTTTATGATATCATATTACATCAAGATATTTTTAACCATTGCTCTCACTCTTGATTAAAATTTCAAAGATTTTAATTATGCACATGAGGGGAGGTAATTAAATTTCAATTTTCAACTCTATATCAAATTATCCAATAATCAAGTGTATGTCCATATACAAAAATGGCATCAACGCCAACTCAAACAAAATTTTACAATATGTGGCATATGCCATCTCGGTATCTATTCAATATTTACATGCCAAAATGTCTATCTCATCCTAAACTACTGGTGGATCATCAAAATGGAGCCTCTTTGAAGCACTCGTTGCCTCTGAAGGTAGCTTCACAAGAAAAATTCAAACCACAATTGAGATTAGTTATACTATATAATTTAAAATTGAATAATTAACATCAAAATCAATATACATTAAATTATAATTGAACTCTAAAATTGTAATCTTGATTGCCTGAAATATCCGTCTCTTCAAAGGGTCAGGAGTCCTAGAATATGCCCCTCTCAAAGAACCGACCAAACCATCTTTTGTAATTTCAATCTATATAGGTGAACAAAAACATAAAAGTGTTCCAAGTTAGCATACAATTGTTAGTAATAGGAACATATAAATACCAAACAAAAAATAAAATGAACACATACTTCTTTAGGTTGATCTTTTTCTTTATCTCCTTTAGGTGTTTCGACACATCCTCCTTGAGGTGCTTCAACACCTACTCCTTCAAGTGTTCCAATATGTACTACTTCGGGCGTTGTGTCTCTTGTCAACAAGGATGTATAGCTCATAATTCCCTGCACATAAAAATGACAAGTACATATGAAACTACCAATCTATGTCTATGTATGTATAATCAATATAAGATCTTAAAATTCTTAATTCAATCAAATTTGAGTTCAATTACCTTCCCCTTATCCAACATTACAGTTCCATAATCTGGACAAGGCTACACCTCGCTCGCACAAGGTATTTCCTACAAGAGGAAAATAAGATAAATATATAAGTTATTATATAATTTCATTAGTGACAATTCAAATGACAAGAAAGTATATAATAAATAAATGTAAATGAGTGAGTGCAAAAATATATACTATGTGCATGTTGAGGCCAAATGAAATGGCCCTTAGGGTGCTATCCGTCACATGTGTCAGCTCCTCCTCAGACATCAACTGTTAAATAGACCATGTAAATAAATATTAGTACATTATACTATCTCTTATTAATATTCATTTAAAAACAAATGCAAGTTATGAATTCA
>VDFB02176567.1:0-16542 GCA_007258455.2 Sequoia sempervirens
ATGTTGTAGCATCTCTAGAAGAAATGGTCATTGTCATTAATATCAAGGGAAAAGCTAATTGTGGAGTCACCACACGTGGCAGAAAAGTCACCATTGTTGGACCATCACAGCCACCTAAGGCATCCGCCTCCAATCCAAAATACATCCCTCATGGCTACAATGTCCTTGACCAGCTAAAGAGAACTCTCACTCAAATCTCCATCATGGAGTTGCTGAAGATATCACCCGCCCATAGAAAAATCCTAGAGGAAGCATTGGCTTCTTCCACCATCTTCGCGAACCTAGATGCTAACTAGTTATAGGCTATGGTCAGAAATATCACAACCCAAGTCTCCTAACATTCATTGATCAGGAATTCCCCTCCCAACCATCTCACAATTGTGCTCTTCACCTTGAAATCTTGGTTCACAAAAATAAAGTCAAAAGAGTCTTGATGGATGGAGGTGTGGGACTAAACATTTGTTCCCTCAAATTAATAAAGAATCTAGGACTCCCAAAGGATGCTATTAAAAAAGGTAAAGGCATCACCATCAAAGCTAATGATGATCAAGAAAGAGTGTCTCAGGGCACTATTCAACTCCCTATTAAAGTAGGGCCAGCCATTATGGAAACCACATTCCAGGTCCTTGACCTTGACTTACCTTATAATATCCTTCTAGGGCATCCATGGATCCATGGGATGCAAGTAGTCACTTCCACCTTCCACCAGTACGTTAAGTTCCCATACCAAAATCAAGAGGTCACAATTCATGGTGATCCTGAGCCCTTTGCCTACTGTAAGAGCCTAGAAGAAAAATATTACAAAATCCCCCAAGTGACAAAGAAAGATGAAGGCCCCACCACTCCATATGTAGACCCAGCTACATTGGCCTTCAGTTCTAAGAAAAAGACACCCGCCATCCTCGACATATCCGATCCGAAATCAAGGTCATCATCCAGGACAATGGGTGTGGGGATTATAGAATGAAGAAAAGTGCTTTCATCATAGGAGAGTTACCTCAATCTCCTAGGACCCATGGGAAACCTCAACCAACTGAAACATCATCCCACACTTTCAAAGTGGACCCCTCTAGATTCAAAAGTTGGGGGGATCTAAGTCAGAAAATAGTTTATGAAAGAGACGTATCTAGTCTCCTATACAAAGATGAAAGTCTTGTGCCCAATCTTCCAATGGACGAAAGCAGCACAGGAATACAAATGATGCTCAATATGGGCTATGACAGAAATAAGAAACTTGGTCAGAATGATAATGGCCTCCTAGTACCTCTCATTCCTGAGATGCATATAAGAAATATTGGCCTTAGATGTACCCCTCCAAAGGTGACCATACTTGGCAAAGGTTCCTCGGTTAAGAAAGTCAAAAATCCCCCTCAGCAATTTGCATCCGCCTTTTGATAACCTATATCCACAGGTCGAGTCATAGACAACTTCACCTTTGACATAACTGATGTGTGTAGTAGCAACGAGGATCCCATGACTAATTTTCCTATGATTTTCGAAGAAACCTCCCTACTCATGATTAGTACCTTGTCTTTTGAGACCAACAACCATCAAGCACATGAAATAAACTTAGTTTATCCCCAGCTCATCGATTACAACCAACAAGGACCACCAATTCTGGACACTTCCAAAAATGATGAGGCACTCTTGGAATTCATGGGATTGCGGGACACAGTACCATATGGAGATCACAAGGTTGTGTTTGACATCATACTGGACACACAAGCCTACTATGGGGAAACGATTGAATCCCTCAGTTGCAAAAGTGAAAATTTGAGAATAATCTCTAGGTCTTTGAGTGAAAACCACACTATGGCACTCTCAGACCCAAAAACAATAAAAATAAAGGACATATCCAACGATGAAAACCTCTCTAAGGTGCTCGAGGATGAAGGATTCAATCTTCCTCTCAGTGCAATTCATCAAGAGAAGTCAGCAGTTCTAGCAGAAAAATGCAATCCAGTCAACTTGGGAATAGAGGAACAACCACACATAACATTCTATGTAGAGTCATTTCTCACAAAAGAACAGGAACTTCTAGTTGCATTCCTAAAAGAAAGAAAGATAAACTTTACATAGACCTATGCCGACATAAGTGGGCTTGATCCAAAGGTTGTGGTTCATCACCTAGTTGTATACCCCGAAGCCAAGCCTGTCAAACAAAAGCTCAGAAAAATGAATCCCCAAATTGCATTGTTGGTAAAAATGGACTTGCAAAAGCTCCTAAATGCAGGATTCATACAACCAATAGATTATCCAGAGTGGGTCTCAAACTTTGTACCTATTTCAAATCTCGATGGGGGCATCCATATCTATACAAACTTCAGAGACCTCAACAAGGCATGTCCCAAGGATGACTTCTCACTTCCCAACATTGATATGATTGTAGATATGACTGCGAGACATGAGATGCTTTCATTGATGGACGAATTCTTGGGGCATAACCAAATCATGATAGCCAAAGAAGACCAACACAAAATGCCTTTTACTTGTCCATGGGGGACATATTGTTGGAATATGATGCCATTCGGGTTGAAGAATGCAGGAGCTACCTATCAAAGGGCCATGACACTAATCTTTCATGACATGATCCACAAAACTTTGGAAGATTGTGTGGATGATATATTGGCCAAATCCAAGAAAAGAAGAGATCATATAGCCACATTGGCCTCCATCTTTCATAGGTTGGAGGAATACAAAGTCAAACTCAACCCAAAGAAATGTCTCTTCAGAGTACAGTTAGGGAAGCTCCTCGGGTATATTGTGTCCATGAGAGGAATTGAAATAGATCCTGCTAAGGTCAAAGCTATTCTTGAAATGGAGGCACCTAAAACATTGAAACAACTAAGGGGTTTACAAGAAAGACTCTAGTCCATCCACTGATTCATAGCGCAACTAGCAAACAAGGTTGTCCCCTACTCTCATCTACTCCACAAGGGGGGTAGCATACAAGTGGGATGAAAAGTGTGATCAAGCCTTCAACAAGATCAAGGAATATTTACTCACACCACTAGTACTCATGCCACCCATTCCAGGAAAACCCTTGATCTTATACATATCAGCAATAGTAGCAACTCTTGGCACTCTCCTAGCATAGCACGATGGAAATGGAAAAGAGAGAGCCATATATTATATCAGCAAAACCATGGTGGGCCATGAAATGAACTACACATCTATTGAGAAATCTTGTCTAGCAATTGTATTTGCAGCCCAAAAGTTCAGGCATTACATGCTAGCCCATCAAATAAAGCTTATCATAAAGATAGATCCCCTTAATTACTTGCTTTCCAAAGCAACGCTTATAGGACAGACAACAAAGTGGGTTATGATCCTCATAGAGCATTACATAGAGTACATGGAACACAAGGCCATCAAAGGGAAAGCTATTGCAGATCAACTGGCGAAGGCACCAATCTACTCAGAAAATCCCTTGTCTCAGAATTCCCCGGCCAGATGAAATCTTCAATTTGTGTAGTGGATCATTGGAAAATGTATTTTGATGGATGCAAAACATGGACGAGGAAGGGATCTTCTTCATTACCCACAAGGAGGCTGCATTCCAAAATCATACAAGTCATCATTGAAGTGCACAAATAACATAGCAGAATATGAAGCTCTTGTCATAGGGCTAGAATAGTAGTGCAATAGTAGATAATGGCACTCAAGGTATCTGAGAAACTCACAACTCATAATCAATCAAGTCAGCAGTAATTGTCGAACAAAAGGATGACAAGTTGACTCCCTACAAGAGAAATTGGTGGGAAGTCTTGGGATTTCTTCATTGATATCACATTTGAGCAACTACCAAGAGAAAACAATAGAGTGATAGATGTAATGGCTACAATTGGATCCCTCCTAGAAATCCCATGCGACATCCCAAAGCAAGAATTCCTCATAGAGAAGCTTCTTGTGCCTGCATTCGAGGTACCAAAAACTGAATTTGTGTGCAAAATCGTTGGTCTCGATTGATCACGGTGTGTGTATGAAATATTGGATTAATTAAATAGAAATCAAACACATGTTAATAAGACATTAAATCGAAAAGCTGAAAAGAAACAGAACAATGCAAACCGTAATTACAGCTTCTCGAAACCGTCTTATCCTCCTCTAACTTCAGCGTTTTGTTGTTTTTCGAATGGCTCTCAGACTAGCAGATCCAACTCAACAAAAAGACAGCATGAAGAACGAGATATGAAATGCATATTATGCAAAATGCAAATCTATGCTAATGTGAAAGTATGGATGTGATGCTGAAAATGATGTGAATGCATAGGCTGATTGCATGAACGTAGGTATGCGTAGGCAAGTGCATGCGTGTGAATGTGGATGATTAACCAAGGCTTGGATTTGCACGGGCTTTTATAGAGTTTTCGAACGGGTTTGATTGGCTGAATCGATCGACGGTCCAGATTAAGCTTGTTTCGAACGGACGGCGGGAGATTTTTCGAAAGTGGAAGAGAAGGATGGAAGGTTTCCCTTTTCTTTCAATTTTGTCATTGAGTTTCGAAGGGAAACTTCCATTTCGAAAGATGAGATAGAATTTGGAAGGGCAAGTTAGCATGAGTTAGAAATTAAATAAAATAAATTTATTTAATTTAAAGTGGAGACGAAAATAGAAACCTACATAATTAAATAACTCATATTTAATTATGTTTAAAATGAAATTAGAGTGAGGAATATTAAATAAGATATTTAATATTTAATTTAATTCAGATATGGGATGGAGAATATTCTATTATTCAAATATTAAAAATATTTAAACTTTAGAACCAAATGATAATTAAATATAAATAAATTATAAAAATTTATTTAATTTAATTAAGCAAAGGGTAGAAATGTTAGTAATTAAATAAAATTATTTATTTAATTTAAGGTAGAAGAATTTAGAAGTGCGATCGATATAAAATAAATAATTAAATATATTTATATCTGGGATGACATTAGAGGAATTAATTAAATAAATCATGTTTAATTAATTAGCAAAACAATCATGACCAATTTTGGGTATATACATTTTGCCCCTCTTTGAAGTGATGTGTAAAAGCATGCTTCAAGAGAGAAAAGTAAGAAAAGTAGATTTTTTACGATGTGTTTTCATATTGATGTTGCTACTGATGATGCCCCCTCGGGAGGTAAATCATGGATGAGGATATGGATTATGAAAATTTTGTTAAACAATCGATATCAGATAATGATATTCTGTGGAGGAGAGAGTGATTTAGCTCCCGACAAATGATGTAAAAGATGCCCCTGTTGAAATGATGCCCCTTTTTGATGGAAATGATGATATGATGATGAACTGATAACTTTGCTTCCCAAAAATAGAAAAACAAAGAGTAAATGATTGATAAAGTGTTTGATAAATTTGCGTTCTGCGTTAGAAAACAAATAGTAGATGAATGATTTCCTTTTTGATAAATTTGCTTTCTGTGATAGAAACAAATAGTAGATGAATTGCGCGTTGATATGGATCACTTGATAGATAGGAGTCACTTGATATGGGTCACTGATATGGGTCACTTTGATATGGTTCAGTTTGCTATGGGTCACTGATATAGTTCACTTGATATGGGTCACTTTGATATAGGTCACTTTGATATAGATCAACTGATATGGTGATTTGATAATAGATGGAGTTTGATATGGAGTCAGCGATATGGAGTCCACTTTGATATGGAGTCCGCTTTGATATGAGTCCACTTTGATATGAGTCAGTTTGATATGGTTCAGATACCTGTCACACATGTATATCATTTTTGGAGCATGTACATTGATTGTTGATCATATCTCAGGTATTTCTCTTTGGACATTGGATATTTGGTCATTTGTATTATTGATGATGAGTGATGATATGCAATGGCGATGAATTTTGATGATATGTTGTGATATGCCTTTATTTCTATGTGTTATAGATTTTGATATGCATTTTAATGATTTGATGACTAACATGATATGCAGGGTGATTTGATATGATGTTTTTATATTATGCTGATGCGTACTAATGATGTCATGCAGGTGGATGACTTATGAAAATGATATGAAAATGTATATATGGAATGTTTTTTTTTGGATTTTCAAATGTAAGTTGATAATAAAAATGAATGTTGTGTTTATGATATTCATTATGAATTTGCAAAATGAATTGATATGGAAAATGAGAGGATGATTAACGATATGATATGAATGCAATGTTCTGTAATGATGATTAAGTGAAATGATAAAATGAAATGCAATGATAATGACATGTATAAAAATGATAAGTGATATGAAATGAACTGCATGATATTGAAAATAATGAATGAAATGATAAGTGATAATGAAATGAAAATGATATGATAAGATATGATAACAAAATGAAAATGAATGAAATGATGCAAATGTATAAAAGGAACATGAAATGAATATGAAAATGATAAAGTGTTAATGAGATGAAGATGATAGAGAATCTAAATGATATGCAAATGAATGATAAATGATAAATGATAGGACCCAGCCGAAATGATAATGCAGGTGAAAGGTGATGATGAAACAAATGTTCAAATGTCCTCCACAAGTAGTCCAAAGAGACATGACATCCATTGATGTGATTATTATCCTTTCAAAACTCAGGTGCAAATCCACTATGCAGATATGTACAAATGATCTAAAATGAAATGCAACTAAATGAAACTGACCATTTTGTTGAGCTTGTTGGTATATTTTCTGGAATCATCATAGAGCGCTTTTAAAATGTTGGAAGTATGTACAAGCATCAGAGGGGAAATTAGCACCAATGATGACCTGAGTACAACTTTCATGATTTTTGATATAGCAAGTGAACACAAGCATCTAGGTATAATTGAACCGAGATGACCTGAGCATTTCTTGCATGAACAAACAAAGACTAACCACCATCTGATGCAAGTTTGGAACTGTCATCAATGATAAACTTTGGAAAATCATGTCTCGCGACATACTTGCAACAGATAAATGATTAACCTCAAGACAACAGACAAAGAAAAATCATCCTCTTTCCTTGCCACTCTAGTTCAGTACATCATCGAGTGTGCTCCAGAGAAATGATGTCGAAAAATAAACAACCATTGTTCAACAAATGAAATATTGTGATTCCAAACATTATTTCAGATTAGAGATCATCCAAATATGAGTCGTGGTAAGGTACACAACTGAAAGCCACTATGATATGGATCAATGGTTGATTGTTTTGTTTTGCGTGATTGGTTTCGATGTCATTGTCTTACTGTTTTGGGAAGATCTGAAAGTTGATTGCCCCCAGTATGTCCATATTTTCCCTTGGTATCAATACAACTTGCTGAAATGAATATGTTCAATAATCAAACCATGGTAAGATGTTATCGCTCAAGGCAAATGATGGCATGGTGTTGGCGTGACCCTAAGATGATGGAAAAAAGGATGCGTGAAAAAAATGAAGACTAAGCAGTCAAGTGCAGAACGTGAACTAATAGATAGAGAGCTACAAATAGCGTCTGTTTTCCAGACTTTCATTATTTGTTTTTATTGCATTTTTCTTGTCAATAGACTGCCTGTTTGCCAGGTTTTCACCCTATGTGGTTTTTTTTTTTTTTCGGGGACTTTTTCTTATTTTTGGATTTTTAGGACTTTTACTACGATTTTTTGGATTTTTAAAGACTTTTTGATTTTTGGATTTTTAGGGACTTTTAGGTTTTTTGATATTTCTTCAGGACTTTTTCTGTTTTTTTGATATTTCTTCAGGACTTTTTCTGATGATGATAACTATCTTAGACATAATACTTTTTCAAATGCATGCTGTTGATAGGCTCGTCAAACAGGTCCCCTTCTGGCGTTGATAACTTGTAGGCTCCTGAACCATAGACTGCGATAACCACGTAAGGACCTAGCCAATTTGGCTCAAACTTTCCTTTCTTCTCTCTATCTTGCTGATTACGTGGGTTCTCTTTCAGAACAAGATCACCCACTTGAAAGGTACGTGGTTTTACTTTGTGGTTGTAGCTGCGAGACATCATCTGTTGATAAGCTTTCAAATGGTCAGCTGCTCTTTGTCTCTTCTCATCTAGGAGTTCTAGTTCTTGGAGTCGGGAAACTCGGTATTCATCATCTGTTGTTAGGCCTTTCAATGATACTCTGAGTGAGGGAATTTCCACTTCTAAGGGCAATATGGCTTCTGCTCCATAAACAAGGGCGAATGGCGTTGCTCCTGTTGGTGTGCGGACACTGGTTCGGTATGCCCATAGAGCAAGATTGAGTTGAACGTGCCAATCCTTCCCTGAAGTATTTATAGTCTTCTTCAAGATTTTCAATATTGTTTTATTTGAGGCCTCTGCTTGGCCATTCCCTTGTGGATAGTAAGGTGTTGAGTATCTATGCTGTATGTGAAATCTCTCACAAAGCTCATCCACATCCTGATTTTTGAATGGACGTCCATTATCTATAATAATGGAGTTGGGAATGCCATACCGACAAATAATATAGTTAAGTATGAATGATGATATTTTTTTGCCGGTAACTTTGGTAAGAGGGACTACCTCAATCCACTTAGTAAAATACTATGTTGTTGTGATGATGAATTTATGTCCATTTGATGAAGGCGGATGAATTTATCCCCATAGATCTAACCCCATTGAGAAAATGGCGAGGGTTGGTGTGAAGCAGGTTGTAGTTCACATTGCGGAGCATGAATGATATTCCCATGAATCTGGCATTTTGAGCATGTTTTCACAAAAGTAAATGATTCCCTCTCCATTGTAGGCCAATAGTAATCCATTCTAATCAATTTCTTGGATAAGGTTAGTCCACTCAAATGAGTACCACAAATGCCACCATGAACTTCTTGTAAAGCTTTGTCAGATTCATCACGTTCAAGACATTGAAGTAAAGACCATCAAGACCACGGTGATAAAAGGGTGTCGTGATAAGGGGTATAGCAAAGGCAGGTTGGCGGATAAAATTCACGATCTTTTAGTTCACCGGGACCGTCGGGTGGTAAAATGTCGTCTTTGAGGTAAGCATAATTTTTTTCGTACCAAGGCGAATCGGATCCTACCAAATGACAAATGATTTGGCTTTCAGGGGTATCATATGCAGGTGTAAATGATTGTTCCACGAGAAATTCATAATGATTTTGAGTTTCTGGGAGTTGCAACAATGATGCGATTGTGGCCATGGCGTCAGCTGCTTTGTTATCAATCCTTGGAATTTGTGTAAATTTAATGTCCATAAAGTATTTCTTGAAATCATCAACCATACTTTTATATGGTAATAGTTTCTCATCTTTAGTTTGATAGTCATCATTGATTTGATAGATGACCATTTGTGATTACCACTTTACTGTGATGTGATTCTCCATTCCAGTGCTATCTTCAGTCCAGTAATTAATGCTTCATATTCAGCTATGTTGTTGGTGCATGGGAACATTAGTCTATATGATCGAGGGATGGTATGTCCTTGAGGGGTGACAAAAAGTATGCCTGCCCCCAATCCATGTTGAGTGAAAGAACCATCAAAATATATAGACCATGTTTGTTTAGATTCGGCAGTGAATACATCGACATCTGGAAATTCAATGTGCAAGGGATGATCTGCTTGTAGTGGTGCCTCTGCTAATTGATCAGCTATAACTTGTCCTTTGATGGCCTTGCGATCAACATAATGTATGTCAAACTCACTTAGAATCATTACCCACTTTGCTAACCTTCCTGTTAATGATGCTTTGCTTAACAAATACTTAAGTGGATCAATTTTTGACACCAGATTGATCATATGGGTTAGCATGTAGTGCCGAAACTTTTGTGAAGCAAAAACTACTGCCAGACAAGTCTTCTCAATAGAAGTGTAGTTGATCTCATGACTTGTTAGTGTTCTACTGATGTAGTAGATTGCACGTTCCTTTCTTGTAGTGTCTTCTTGTGCTAGTAGTGCCCCCAGGGATGTCTTGGTTGCAACAATGTATAAAATGAGTGGTTTGTCTGGATTTGGTGATATGAGAACTGGTGGAGTCATTAGATATTCTTTGATTTTCTGAAAAGCCAATTTACATTTGTCATCCCACTTGAAAGGAACATTTTTATGTAGGAGATGTGTGAAAGGTAAACTTTTGTTGGCCAATTGTGAAATGAACCTCCGTATAGATTGAAGTCGTCCTTGCAGTGATCTTAACTGACTGATGTTCTTTGGTGGAGGCATTTCCATGATTGCTTGTACTTTTGCAGGATCTACTTCAATTCCCTTTTCTGACATGATGTATCCCAAGAGTTTTCCCGATTTGACCCCAAAAACACATTTCTTCGGGTTAAGACTAACTTTGAATTTTTCTAATCTTGAAAATATTTTGGACAATACTTCAAGATGTCCTTCTCTGGTGTATGATTTTGACAGTATGTCATCCACATAATCTTCCATGAAGATATGCATCATATCATGAAAGATTGTAGTCATGGCTCTTTGGTAGGTAGCCCCAGCATTCTTCAGATCAAAAGGCATGACGTTCCAACAATAAGTTCCCCATGGACACATGAAAGCTGTTTTCTCTTGATCTTCAGATGCAATCTTGATTTGGTTATATCCAGAAAAACCATCCATTAATGAATACATGGCATGGCCAGCGGTCAAATCAACTATGGTGTCAATATTTGGTAATGGGAAATCATCCTTAGGACATGCTTTGTTGAGATCTCTGAAATCTGTGCATATTCTGACAATTTTATCTGGTTTGGATACAGGTACAATGTTGGAGATCCATTCTGCATAGTCGATTGGTCTGATGAAGCCTACATCAAGAAGTTTTCTCAGCTCTTCTTTAACTAATAATGCAACATGAGGGTGCATCTTTCCGAGTTTTTGTTTTACTGGCTTGGCCCCTGATTTGATAGACAAATGATGCATGATAAGATCAGGATCAAGACCAGGCATGTCAGCGTAAGACCACGCAAAATTGACTTGGTTTGCTTTCAGGAATTCCATAAACTCTGGTATTTCTTGCTCTGTCATTGATGCAGCTAACTGTAAAATTCTTGGTTTGTCAGAAGTTTTAAGATCGACAGCATTTGTAGGCTCAATTAGAATAGGTGATCGTTCATGGTAGTGCTCTGGGAGAGTGTCAAGAGTCCCATCATTTGGTGCCTCAAAGAGGTTTTCACCATCTGATACGCTCTTTATTTTATCTTTTGTTTGATCTAATACTGCCAGATTCTGGTTTTCACCATTAGATCTTTCTTTTTTGTTTTTACTTTTGCAGCTAGGAGACTTGACACTCTCCTGATCAAAAACTTTATGTCAAAAATCACTGGTGGAACAATCATTTGTGTCTTCTACGGAAAGGAAGTTTACAATAGCTTCATCACTTGGAAACATGGGTATGTTAATAGATTCAGTAGAATCCCAATCAATGAGGTCAGGATGGATCAAAGGTATAGGATTGTCAGGTTGTGTGAGATCAGCTATGGTTAAGGTCATAACAAAGTGGTCTGTAGGATCCAAGGTATGAGGTGGATCAATGATGATACTGTCCTCCTGATAGTCTTGTTCATTTAGATCCGATTCAGTATTACTAGAATCATAGTCGATTTGTGGTTCAGATTCTTGTGGTTGGGACCCTGAACCTTGTCCTTCAATTAGAGTTGGGGCATATTGGTGTATTACATCAACCTCTTTATCCCTCCAGAACTCATTATTGTAAATGGTGTCCCATTCATATTTAGCAGAGTCTATGTCAGAATTGTTGTCTAGGAAGTTTTGAACTGTTGTCAAACATGCTTCCTGTGAATCTGAGCCTTCTTGCAATGTAAAGATAGTGTCATGTTTGGATGTGCTTTCTTTGGAGTGAGTATCATAACCCAATCCAGTTTTCTCTTTTGCAGCGAGTCTGTGGAGGTGAATGGGTTCAACTACTCCTTCCTTCCTTTTTCCGGTAGGTCCTTCATCATAACCCATCTTTTGCATGATTGAATACCCCTTTCCATACTTGTCTGTGGGTAATTTGACATTAGAGACTGCTTCATCTTCATCTTTATAGAGCCAATTTAGAATTTCCATATCCTCAGGGTCTTCCATGGGGAATTTTTCTTTGATGAATTGCCCATTAAATTTTGTGATTGGCTCTATTGGTGTTGGCTTTGATGTTGATGTTGCTGATACTTGATGTTCCCTGATAGATGGCTATCCATATGATCGAGGTGATGTAGGTAAATTGGCAAGGCAAAGAGAGTATTCTCCAACTCCATGATCCTTGAATTTCAGCTTTTTGTCAAAACTATTAGTCAATTGACTAATTTGTGTGTCAATTTTTAGAGAAGTACTAGCATGAGCTTCTCGATTATTAGGGACCAAAGTATCTTGACTGGCTTTTATGTTGGCACAAGTTTGAATGTTGGAATTATCAGCAGGTATCGTGATTTCTTGCCCATCATAAGGAAACTTGAGACATTGATGATAAGTTGATGGGACGACTTGCATTTCATGGATCCAAGGACGGCCCAACAAGATGTTATATGCAAGATCACGGTCCAGTACTTGACAAAAAGTATTCTTTATAATAGGGCCCACTCTGATCGGCAGCATGATTAGACCTTTAGATGCTCTTTCTTTATCATCATAAGCCTTTATGGTAATCTTTCTTCTGAAATCAATGGAGTCTTCAGAAAATCCTAAGGCTTTGACCAACTTCAAGGTACAAATGTTCAAACCAGCACCTCCATCTATTAGAACCCGTCTGATGCGAAACTTGTGAACCATGACTTCTAAGTACAAAGAGGAGTTATGGGGATGAGTTATGGAAATGTCATCTTTATCAGAGAATGAAAGACAAGTGGGTGAGGACAAATGTCCTACCATGGCTTGAAATTGATTTACATCCAGTTCAGTAGATACATTAGTTTCAATGAGGGCTTTGTCTAGAATTTCCTTATGGGCTGGGGAAATCTTTAATAGTTCCAGAATGGAAATTTGAGCTGGGGTTTTTCGAAGTTGGTTAACCAAATTGTATTTATGTTGAGGTGGAGGTTCAGTGGATTTTGAAGAGGTGCCCTTTAAGACAACTTTGGCTTGCGCTCTTGTTGTTGCGTTGACTTCTCTATATTCCACCTTCTTGTTGACTTTAATGACATTTACCCGCTCGTCGTCTGCGTAGAGATGGTTGATTATATGATCATCATTGATATGATTCACATTTTTTTCAGAAGATTCACCCTTTTGATAATTAGGCAATGGATTGCGGAATGCTTGGTGATCTGCGTTGGTTTGTTGATTTCCTTCTATTGTGACAATGTCATTGTCGATTAAGTCTTGAATTACATTCTTCAAGGCTTGGCAGTTGTTTGTGCGATGACCTTTACACCGATGATAATCACAATAATATGCCTCATTCCATGATGGAGGCTTTACACTGGGTTCATAATTTCGTTGAGGCGGTAAAGTAATGAGATTTTTGGCCATCAATTCTTTGAATGCGGATTCTACGGATTGACCCAATGGAGTAAAAGTTCTTCTATTCGAGAAGAATGAAAATCTTTGTGGATTTGAATTTGAGGTATTCCCTAAGGCATTTTGATTGTTATTGGTTCCTCGATAACCCTGGTTGTTGGAAGTCCCTTGGGTGGGAGTAGAATTTTGATTTGTATTGTTCCTCTGAGGAGGAGGATTATTTCCGTGATTTGCAATCGAGTTGACGTTGTTGTTGCGAGAGTTTGGAGTAGTGAGGACAAATGGCTTGGTTGAAGCATGATTTGCATCCACAACACCATCATTCACCATATTTTTGTTGCGAGTCCAAAATTTGGATTTGTCCTGATTATTATGATGGTTGGATGAGCTAGGATTTTCTTTGTCATGTTTTATTATGCCTCTTTTGACCAAAGCATTTTCAATGTTTAAGGCATCTTCAATCATTTTCTCAAAAGAAGAAGGACAATGTAAGTTCAAGTGATAGCTCATTTCTGAATTTAAACTGTTGATGAAAGTAACCATCTTTTCTTTCTCGGGGACAGGACGTGGATATCTGGCAAACATTCTTCTCCATCTCTGAAGAAACGTAATGAAAGGTTCACCAGGTTTCTGTGCAACTTTACAAAGATCTATCATGGTGATCTGATGTTGTATGTTGTAAGTATATTGTGATATGAATAAATTGATCAATTCTTCGAATGTTCTGACGGGAGGTGTGATCTTGGATAACCATTCCATAGAGTGTACTTCGAGACTCCTAGGAAACAGTTGCATCAAGTAAGTATCTTCGTGAGCGAATTCCAATGTCAGGTTTCTGAAGTCTCTGACGTGATCGATTGGATCCGTTTTCCCATTATAGCGATCAAATTTTGGCATTTCACAATACTTGGGAAAAGGAATCATGTTTAAACTTCTGTCAAACGGATAAGGACAAATGTCCTCGAGAGCGTATTTCTTTGTGGTTGTTCCCCCTTGTAATTCTCTAACTTGTCCTTGAAGTGCCTTGATTTGTTGGGTCAAGGCACTAAGATCTGAAAGGGGTGTCTCTTCAGGTTTGTTTTTCAAGTTTTCAGTGTCAAAGTCGTGAGGTAATTTAGCCCCTTGTTCGGCTAGATAGCAAAAATATTTTTCCTTATCTCCCTGTAAGATCTTTTCAATGGATTTATGGAATTTTGGATCTTGTTCAGCCTCTCTAAGACGTTCCTCATCTTGTTCCTCATCACTATCCATTTGGTTTTTATCCCTGTAATTATGAAAAGGATTTTCTTCTCTATTGTCCATGTTGTTGTTGGAGAGTGGATTTTGATTTATGCTGAAAATGGGATTACTGCTTTCTCCTTCCTCTTGAGTGTTCTGAATATGACTTTCTTTCTGGATTGTATCCTTCAGTTTATTGTGTTGAGACCTTGTGGAGATAGGCATATGTTTTTGGAAAATTCTTCTAAACTTAGATCCTAGTTTTTGACAAAGTGTGATGGTAATGATATCTTGATCCGATAAGATATGAAATCTTATGATATGATCAAGGATACTTCTAATTTATTGGTTGTGGCTTCCAAGTTTGATGAAGGATTTCAGAATCCTGTTGGGGAAGTTGAACCAAAAACTAAAAAGCTGTTTTGAGAGATGCACTTTTAAAATTTTGATCTTTGTTTTCAAAGAAAGGTTCCAAAAATAAATGAAGAATTTGATTGGGGTGTGAAGGATACTCTATGGAAGGTTGGGGTATGTTGTCAAATTCAAGAGGTTGGTTATGATTATGCCGTTGGGACAGAGCTAATCTCTGATAATAAGCTCGGGAATCTAATGGATCTACAGCATACTCATCAGTGAATCCTCTAACAAAATCCTGATATCTGTGAAGAAATCTTTGATAGTGAAGCAAAACTCGTCGACTTTTGTACAAGAATTTTCTCTTCTGTAGTGTTTTCTTGTATCCTAATGGTTTCTTGGGTTTTCTGATCCTTTTAGACAATGACTTCTTGGTAAATTTTGTTGACTTCCAATCTCTAAGCATGAGAAAAAGGTATTTGGGAATGTTTTTGAAGCGATGATATGAAAATCTCTTAAGTGGCTTTCAGTTGTTCTTCATGTTCCTTTTGGATGATTTCTTTATCTGAATTAATGTAAAGGAAGACACAACAAACATTTTTGAAAATAGTTGTTCTTAAAGCCCTATACTAACATTGAAGTGTTTGATCAAGAAATGTTTTTCATCAAATGTTTTCATAGGTTTTCCACATGAAAAATAGTTCAGACAGACTCACTCTTAAATGCTCAAGTAGGTCACTCTAATAATCAGCAGCCCACATCTTAAAACTGCGTCGACTCACATAGCCGTGTCACCCCCGAAGGGGCACCCGTGTTTTTGTCTTTTCCAGGCACGTACTCAGAGTTACGGAAGTGGATACCGGATCCCCTGAGCAAACGGTCCTTGGCAGTTATATGGTGAGTGTCTTGGGGGAAGATTCTTCCCTCCCCTTGCATTGTGATTATCAGAATGTTTGGCAACTGACTCGGCTGGCTACTACACTAGGTTCGTAGTAAGGATTTCCGTTCGGTGCGGCAATCATAAACTCCCTCAGGAGACCTCCCAACCTTTAGAACAAAGGCTTTGGGGATGGTTATCTTGCACACTACCGGCAAAAGAGGGTTTCCCCAGATTTGCTTTAAATTTTATAGTGGGGTGGAATAGCCTAGCTTTGGCTTGAACCCACTTGAGTCGTTCCCGTAGGGTGAGTACTTTTTCCCACTACGGCAGGCTCTCTAAAGGATGTAATTGAAATAATAACATTGCATGAAATTAAAAGGCAAGTCTGGTATTCTGATCACCCAGGTTAAAGGGAGAGCATAGACCTATTCTTACAATCAAAGTAAGTAAGATGTTCTTTTTAAAGTCTCCAAATAACAATGAGCTAACCTAAGTGAAGATTTTGCTTCACCAAAAATAGATTGTTCAATTTTAAACTGTAAAATTCATTGTTTGGTGACTATCCTAGATTTCTTCATTTTAATCCAGATGTGGCTACCCTAGGATTGCTTCATTTTAAAACCTTGAGGAAGAAAGCAATTCTGTCTGATCGTCGGACTTCAATTACGTGATTT
>VDFB02176568.1:0-28980 GCA_007258455.2 Sequoia sempervirens
GAAAGACCTTACATGAAGTAAGGAAAATCCCTTGAAAAACAAAAAATCCCTTACACATGCATAAATGTTCATAGGTACTTGATGCAACTTGTTAGGGCTTGTTAAGCTCAAAGTTTCATTTTATGGCACCCTATTGAAGTTATTAGAGGGATATCTTTGCTATGCTTAGTATGATGAGAAGCTTAAACAAGGGAATGAATTTCTCAATGTACGGTGAGAAGCTGATATAGAGGCATGACTTTCTCACTAAGCCACCCTTTTTGGATACTCACCTAGCAGACAACCTAAAGTTTCATTTCCTTAGAGTGAGCGTGTGATTTTTTGACAAACAGATGAGACTTGATCCACATCGAGTTTGATAAACATTCGAAGCTTGATCCACCTCTTTTGATCTTTTTTATCCTATACCATCTGTATTGGTACACTTGGACCCCTCTTGATGTGAATTTATCTATGTTAGTGTGAGTTTGAAGCAAGTTCCTCCTCTCACTAAAGTGGGGGATAAATATAGTGTAGAAAAATGTAAGCCTTTACATTTTCACACTTTTTTGGTCCCTCCCTGCTAAAAGTTAGCTTATTTATTCCCAAATTGGTCCTATTTTGCATCTACAAACCTAATTAAATGCATTTTTCTAGGGATAATCTTGGCATTTAATAAATGAGAAATCATAATTTAATGTTTGAGGTTATGTGTTCTAGATCTAGTGATCTGGGACTCATATTCTCCTTTGGGCGTATGGGTCCCACCTAGGTATTAGGGCTTGATTTTAAATATTGCATTGAACTTAACACTTCTTGGAGTTTGTGTCCCATGTTTAAGACATTGGGACTCATATGCCAACCTAACGTATGAGTTCTGCTTTAACTAGGACCTATTTCAAATCAAATTCTTGGCAGGATTTTATTATCCTAGATCTAATGTCAGCTTGTAGTGTTGTAATTTTGAGAAATTTGGCATAAACAAGTATAAATACAAGGTTATTTCAGAAAATTTCATCTAAGAAATTCTAACAAGCAATCTAAAAATCTAAGCAATCTTCATGAGAGAAATTCTATGAAATCAAGAGCATTCAAGAACAAATTATCAAGCATTTGGAGTAGCATTCGAGATTCAAGCATCATATCAAAGTCATCATGCATCATATGTGTTTTTGAGCTAACATTTGTGATGTAGGTTTTCATGATTCAAGCAAACATTCAAGTAAAGTTTCAAGCATTCAATCAAAATTCAAGATCCACATCCATTGGAGCCATCTCACACTATTTTTTAGCCTTTATTTCAAAGGTTTGGTGAGTTGCAACATTACATTTGTTCATTCATCATTCCTTCATTATTTTTCATTTCATTTCAAGGTTTAATTACGTTTCAAATGCCGTCGAAATTCTGACAAAATTATAGCGACGAACAGCCGTCGAAATTCCAACGGGCCGTCGTCGAAAAATTGGTCAAAATGTACCAGTGTTTCAACTTATGTTAATAAATTATTCAAATTTTTATGTCAAGTTGACTAAGTCTATTTTTTTGAATTATCATTGCCACTTAAGGGCCTAGTTTAGACCCCCATGATCCTGCACTGACCCAATAGAAGAACTTGAAAAAGCAGTCAATGCTCTTTGATAACCCATATTTGACACCTGTCCTAGAAGGTAAAATTTCCAAAAACACTCATGAATACAAGAGAATCACAAAAAGAAAACACACATTGAATACAATGATGTGCAACAATGAACACAATAAATAATTAAACATTCTTATCATTTCAAGCAAAAGATTAAATCCACATCTTTCATCAATTCAGATCTACCATGCATTAAAACGTAAATAAACATATTCAACATGCAATTTCCTTGGACAAGCATTATGACCTTTGTTAGAAATTCTAATATTATCTTGCAATTTTTTTCCTTTCACACAACAAACATTATCCTACATTAAAATTTTAATATCTTCTCTCTATTATATACAAACCATTTATTCTTTTTTTTCATATACTAAAGGATCTTCCGATAATAATTTCCATCAAGTTTAGAATATTAAATTTTTTCCAATCATAGACCTTATTGAATATTCACGTCCACACTAACATAATAAATCTCTTTTTGAGTTATGCATAAATTCCAACTAATAATCAATCCAACTATTGCTATCAAAAGACATTTGAATATTAATCTATTGATTAACAAATTCTATTTATAAGATAAATACTTTCATATGTTGATAAAACAGTCGAACCTAAATTAATAACATTGCTTATTTAATCTTTCTTAATCAACCTTACATGATTATTATTAAAAGAAAAAGATTAAAATCAATAAATATATATATATATATATATATATATATATATAAAATAACATGTTTACTTGCATCTTTCCCAAGATTTATGCAAGAGAAATGAGTTTAAAATTATAACCTCTACCTTACTCTATTTTTATAAAATTTCCAACCCGAGAGCATTTTAAAAGCAAGGAAAGACAAAGATTATTCACTTCTAGAAGATACACAATATGGATGATTGCAGATTATGAAAGGATGAAAATTTCTTTGAATTTAATTCACAAATGAAAAGCTCATCAAGGCATAAATAATTAAAGGAGTTTTTGTCAGATGTTAAAGGTGCAAAACCCCTAGTTTACGTGGACGCCAAAGATTTCAAGAAATGAGGTCTTATATGTTGGCAGATACAAATACAAATCTAAATCGATAGAAATAAAACTGAATCCCTCTCTGAGACATTAATTATCCAACAGAGATATGCGTACAAGGAGCAGATTCATTACTCTATCATACATTTTGAGAATAAAATTTATGCAAATGAGAAAAGAATGGCTTTGATGTAGTTCTCCTATGCATTATTGACATGTGATTAAAGGAACAAAATCCATGTAGAGAGTTAGATAATACTATCCAAAAATCAAAGTTGTACCATTCAAAAGTGATTATGAGATTCATACAAGAAAAGATACTAAAACCATAAATAATTCACCAATCACTAAACAAACCAAGAAGGCCATTATCATATACAAAATCTCATCATGCAGGGTTAAGCAACTGAGGTACAAAACACATGAATCTACCTAGTTTTGAAAAAATCCTGGTCAAGATGCGTTACAATTATATATATATATATATATATATATATATATATACTATAGCTACCCAACCATTAAAAAAATGATTATAATGTCGGATTGAGTGAATATATATAAATACGATTTGGTCTATACCAATTTATTCTCACACAAATGGAACTATAAACCTAGTATTTATATATATGTGTAGACACTAAAAATTGTCCTTCGCCTGTAAACACTATTTATCCTCGTCAATCCTCCCCTTTCGTCCCTAATAATTAAATAATTTTAGTTATTTGCTTATTGTCTAAATTTTTTCTATTAATTAAATAATTTTAATTAATTAATTAATTTATTTATTTTATTTTATTTCCTCCTCTAATTAATTAAATAAATTCTTATTTATTTAATTATTATCATTTTTCTGCTATAATTAAATAATTATTTCAATTATTTAATTATTCATTGACCTTTTCTTCCTCTAATTAAATAATTGTTTTAATTATTTAGTTATTCACTTTTTATAATTATTTAATTTTCTCCAACAACCACTTTTTCTATGCCAACCTCTTTATCCATGCCATTCGTATCCCTTCACATATCATTTAGTTTTCACCCTTGATTGAATTATTTTATAATTTAATCTTCGGCGTCCATACTTAACTTAGCCCTATCATTGTCTTAATTTAGCCCTAACCCTATTTCATTTCTACATCTTTCAATCTTGGCCATTCCCATGGCATATCCTAACCCTTCATTCAAATTTGGTTTTCTATAAAAGAGACCTATCATTGTCATTTCAACCCTACACATTTGGATGCAAGTACATTCAAGGAGACAAGTACAATCTTCAATTTTTTGTTATCATTATCACTAGGCTTATTGTTTCATACTCAAAATCTAAGGGCAATCGAGCATAAAAAGAAAAATAGAGAAGGAAAATGGAGGTGAATCAATCATGGCATAAAGACTTTTGTAATATTGTTTTGTTATTTCATGTTTTTATGCCTATTTGTGCTTCATTGTTGGTTTAGGGCTTTAGGGTTTTATTTTTATTGATTCATGCCTTTAACCTTAATTTTACCCTATTCTACATTGGTGAACCCAATGTGAAGTACTAACCCTCTTGATTAACATTCTTTGTTTGGAAGTTTTTGGTGTTTTTTGTCTTGAAGGGTGTATGTACTTTTGAAAAATCTTACAAATGACACTTTTGGGAGCCTTTTGAGGTCAAATAAACATCATGGTTGCGTCCGAAAGGGTCGAGATATGAATTTTCATATATTATACCCCATATTTTGGTTAAGGGTAACATTTTTACATGAAAAACATGATTTTTTATGCCTACAACATTATGCAACGCATTTGCATGAAAGTGCACCACATTTGCATGAAAATGCACCACATTTTCATGTTAGTGCACCATATTTACATGACATTACACCATATTTACAAGACACTACACCACATTTGCATGATAGTGCATCGAATTTAAAGCACAATGTACTGCAAGTGAAGAACAGTGCACCACAAGTGCATAATTGATAGTGTGATACATTTGCATGATAGTGCACCACATTTGAAGCACAATACAACACAAGTGAAATACAGTGCATCGCAAGTACATAATTAATAGTGCAACACATTTGCATGATAGTTCATTGTATCTATGTTGACTGAGCCATAGTCACTTTCTAGAATGCCTTAGTCACTGTCTAATTCATCACATTTGTTTTAGAATAGTGAATTGCATTTGTGACATTTTAAGCTGCATTTTTTTTTTTAATTAGGGTTTTAATTATGAGATTTTTATTTTATGCTTTTCCATTCGATAGATTAGAGGGTTTTGTGTTACTAATTTTTGGTTGGCAGTGTGTGGCTTAAGTTTGGAGGAGACATTTGTCTTGGAATTACTAATCCATCTTTTGCAGGGTTGTTGTTTGTCTTTATTTAAGATAGGAACATTTTTTATTTTGGGCTTCAAATAATTTAATATCTTTTTATTAGACATACTCATTGGGTTAAAAAAAACAACTTGCATCTTCAGTCATTGGGTAAAAAGAACAACTTGCATCTTCACTTAGTGGGTTAAAAAGTACAACTTGCATTTTCACTCATTTTGGATTAAAAAGAATCAAGTGTCTTTTTCATTATCACACTTTTAATTTGGGGATAAAAAGAACTATTGTATGCTTTGTATTGCGATCTTGTTTGTGTTTTGAGGTGTGTATACGAGCTTCCCTCACACTTTATGTGATCTTAGGAATCAAAAAACCTTATTAATACTTTCATTTTCACACCTCACATTTGGTTTTCTAAAGGTTAATGAATACATGTGCTAGTGTGAGAAAATACATGTGTATGCTCTCTCCTTGCATCTTGGTATGACCTTGGAGATCAAAAATGTTGTATCTTTCTTGATTTTTTTATAACCCTTTAGACTGGCCTACCGATTGAGACACATCCCTACAGAGAACTCATTGGTGACCCAAAGCGGTTTTTCCCTCGGGTCGCTATATAAAAGGATAAGATGAAAGTCAAGTCCAAAGTGCCATTAGCCTTCGTTGTACAGTGCCAATTCAAAATGGGAAGTACCCTAGAGGTACTCTAAGTACCCAAGTAGGGTTGGTCAAAGCCTTTAGTAGCTTGCTAGATGCTCGTGAGGTGGTAAGTCCCCAAGCAGTGACTAGAAGACAATTAGCTAGAGGCCCACCCTTATTGATTGAGTTTTTTATTGGTGTCATTCTTAGTCCAAAGGTGTAACATCGCACCTTGAAGTTACTCACCATATGGCTCCCTTTAGATGAGACACAAATCCTTGAATTAGCATAAGCTACTTTTTTACTTGTAGCTTTTCGGGGAGAGGGCAATTGGGTCATCCTTCTAGTCCTGAAGACTCCTATCTATCCTCTCTCACAAAGAAAAGAGTGCATAAACCCCCTAAAGGTGTCCCTCCATTTGCATCGAAGGAGATTCTAAGTTGTGGGCTTGAGCTTTGTTGCCATTGGCCATTGGCCTTAGGGATAGGAAGTGTTTTATGTGTGTGAAGTGTCTTTGAATTATGATTAGACCCATGACAATTGGGGTGAATAACCCTAGAACATACACATTATGCGAACAAAAATTGGTCACACAACAGCCAAAGATTTGTTTTTAAATTGTTTGCTATGTCTTCAATCACATTTCACAATTACCCAAGACAAAAAATTACTTCAAAACATTCAATATAGGGTTGAAAACATTCCTTTCCATCCTAATCCGAAATCACCACCATGTCTTCAATTTACCTTGATATACTTTGTAGTCAAATTGAATACCAATTACTTCACAATGGTCAATACCAACAAGCCATAGACTTCAATAGAAAATTCATCGATTCTCCATACCAATCAACCACAACCTATAGTCAACCACCCATCTACCCCTCTTACCAACAATCCATAATCTCTAGTTATCCATCCATCTACCCTCACTATCAAGAGTCAGCTAACACGATCCATACCATTAATTGACAACTAACATCCATTAATCATCCTTACCCTAACCTTGACAAGAGAAACCAACCTTCCACTAATCCATTCCAACCCTCCACATCTTATCCTAATTCATCATTCACTAACCCATTCCAAGCCTCCACATCCTATCCTAACCCATCATCCACTAGTCCATTCCAATCCACTCCATCCCAATCCATAAATCCACCCAAGAAAAGCACATTCGTAGATGATTTCATAAGCTACATAAAAGATAATTCTAAACTCATGTTAAAATAAAACTTTAGGCAATCCAATCAAATTACTAGTCCTACACCATCCAACCATCTGTCAACCTCATGTCCTCCATTTTTTACCGATCCAAAAAAGGATATTGTTGTTGAAACTAAATCATTTTCATATCAAAATCCTGAATCCATCAAAGAAAATCGTATCATTTCCCAAAATCAAATTCCATTTCCTAAACCTTTGGATATATGTCAAGAGAAAATTCTAAAGCATGATGAAATGAACTCCAAGACAAATATAGATCAAATGACCCAAAAATCACCTATATATGCTCGTGATATCCAAGTTAATCCAATTTTTAATCAAGATCCCATTCCCAACCATGTCATCCAAGATAAACATATCTTTGATCAAGATCCTATCATTGAATAAGAAATCCAAAATGATCCTCTCGTCGACCTTTATACCATCCATGATCAAACATTTGAAGTTGATCCTATCCAAACTCCAAACACCTCCATTTCCCAAAATGAGACACTTTCCTCCTTTAGACACATAGATAATCAAATAAATGATATGGATAACATCAAAGAAGAAAATAAAGAAGCTACTATGGATCAAGTCAAAGAAGAAGATACAAAAGCTACCATTGATCAAATCAACATCCCAAATGATCAAGAAGAAACAAGCATGATGAATGGTAAAGCCAAAATATCCTATCAACTAGGGTCATCCACTTTTATCAAATCAGGATTTCTCACAAAGGAGAAGATTCCAAGAAACAATTTCCACATACGCAGTGATGGGTTCACATCTTTCTTTCAAAGTAAAAAATACCCCATCAAAAATATAATATTTCAAAGCATGCAGTATCAAGGAAGAGGACTAGGCCTACATAAGCAAGGCATTCAAGAACCAATATAGTTTTGCAAAAATCCTAGACATCAAGATCTTGGCTATTCTTCAATCATCAAATTAAATGATGTTAGTGATACCTCCATGATATTAGGAGACACTTTATCCAATACAAGCATCAAAATGGGGGCCATGAGTAGTCCTTGTCATAATATTTTTTTCAACACTCCTTCCATCCTGAACCGTATATTTTGGCTCCAATGTACTCTAACTCTTTTAGGGTTTTTCACCTAAAAGGAGAGAGCTTAGGCCAAAAATGCTAAGGGGTTCATTCAAGTTATGTTATGTATGATGTTATTTAGGCTAGATGAGATGATATGAATGCAAGTAAGCTATGAAATTGATTGAATATGAATGTAAAACCTAAGAAACAAGTGATGTTTGAAAACACATTGTGTATTGCAAAATTACCTACAAATGAATGGGAAAATACAACATAAGTGAATTAGACTAAAAGTGTGCACCTGAAGGCTTGAAGGAGACTAGAAATTGCTTTTGAAATGTTGTTGATGTTTTTTTTTCAGGCCTAGAGGGATTCATTCGCCATTCTGGGCGAATCAGTCCTAGTTCTAGTAAACTGAGTCGAAACCTGTTTCTGACAAAAGGGTACTAAAAAATGCAGAAAATTCAAAATTGACCCTGGAGTGGGACTCATTCACCACTCATGGCGAATGAGTCCACTTTTGAATTTCTAGATTTTCAAAGGTGGATTTTGAAGCTTCTGATATGTACTTTGATGCCCTATAGGTGTCCGCTTCCAAAATTCTAATTTACGGGACTAAAAATGGATTTTTGTTGATATTTTGACTTGTTGAATGAGGAGAAGAATTGAGTAACCTTGCAACTTGATCTTCAATGACTTCCAAGCTTCCAAAGGTCCTAAATCCACAAACACACAAGAAGAGAAGAAGAAATGTTGATTGTCAGGGTATGGGGATTTGCCTTGGTCAAACCCCGTTTAGGTAATTAAACGAAAGTGATGAAAGAATAGAATGAAACATGCAATAATGGAGTAGATTACCTTTCCATGATGATTGTTCTTGAATTTCTGCAACAAAGCATGTAGAATTAACCCTTAGATGTCTTAGGAAGCTTTCTTGATGTCTTGCAATGATAAAACCCTAAGTTGCTTATCTTGAGATGAAAGATTGGTGGATGAATTGTAAAAATGAGTTCAGAGATAAATTATACCTTAGAAGGTTGTATTTATAGACAATTCACCTATTTTACCTATTAATACCTCATCACATGTCGACATGAAGAAATAATAAACTCAAATTTCACTTGTTTCCTGTTCAAAGGTCAAAATTGAGCCAAATGGGACTCATTCGCCACACATGGAAAATGGGTCCCACCTGGATGGGACTAATTTTCCATGTATGGTGAATGGGTCCCACAGGGGCTAATTTGACAGCTTAGATGCCAAGAGATAAGGAGATAAGGTCTAAAATGCAACCTTGTCAGGTATTTGACCAATTTAAGCCTCAGGATGCACAATATGGGTTAATAGGGGCCTATTAATGATGATGTAAAGAGTAATTGGGGCTTGGGACACAAAAATCAATGTGAAAGTGTGATTAAATACATTTTACAACACTAAAATGAGGTCCACATAGCCTAGGAAGGCACGAAAACCAATGTGAATGTGCAAGACACATTACAACACTAGTTTATCATTAAGTTTATTTCAAAAACCTTCTAGATTGATGTGATAATGTTATTAAACACATTTAATAATGTTGAATTAGGGAGAAATAGGTTCATTAGGTCTAGAAAAGCATTAAATCATCTTACAACACTTTACAACACCTTTACAAGACATCATTAAAAGCATGTTATTCAATTTTCAAGGGTCTAAGACCTAGTGTGGATGCATAAAATGCCTCACAACACCTGAATCAAGGCCTCATTAAGTCCATTTTATCATTAATTAATCCCATGTCAAGCAAAGGGTCCTTTTTCTATGACACACATCCATACCATAAACCATCATTCCAACATAATTAAACCCATCAATTGGAACCAAAAAAACAAAATTCTTACAAGTCCAACGTCCAAAATCAAGTATCAAAGGAAATTGAATACAAATATCCAAGCGGAAAAATGAAGTTAAAATGGAATTCCAAAAGAAAAATGGATCAAGTAAAGAAAAGAGTTCAATTCCAGTTTCTCATCAAAATGTGGAGCCATAAGAAAAGAGGTCTCCCACATATAACAAATTTCCACGTCCTTCAAAATGGTCATCATGCAAGGCATATAAAATTCATGGCTCCTAACACTATCCCAATCAAAATTCCAAAATCCATCATTCACCATCCCAAGTTTGGAAAATAAAAATTGCTACATCCAAACATCCAAACAATTCTTCCACAGCTACCATCATCCATCATAATCCAAAATCTTGTCTACATTCTAAAAATCTTACTTCACATATTCGTCGCATATTGGTAGAAAATATTTATCATAAGGGCTTCCATGAAACTCTATCATGATGTACGTATTTTGATAAGGAAAAATCTAGTATCAGAAAGGATCACAATGATATCAATCAGTTATATGCAAGTATTATGATCCTAACAAGACAACTACTCCATAAAGGTTACTATTGGCATATCATGACACCAACATCTATATCAACACCATCAAAGGATTCAAAACAATTAGTGATCATCCAAAATATCAAGTCCATAACAAAAAATAATCACCTTGATGAAATCCTAGCAAACAAGTATCTTGGTGACAAAAAACCATCAAAATAAAAAAAATTAAGAAAATAGTAAAGAGAAATAATTCGTCCAATAGTGAAAACCACTTTGATGGTGCTTTAGATAAGTACCATGGTGAAAACCTGGAAAACATGCATCATGTGTAAGCACAATTATCTATGTGGACCATTACACTTGGGGGAAAGTTGTCTCATCTCCCATGCCTTTCTCATGACATTCCCCTCTATCCATATAATCCATATCATCTCCATCCATTTTCCCACCTACCTTGATCTTGATAATGATTAGGTTATAAACATAAACCATTCTTTGGGAGAATCTTGACATATATATCCTTTGGTCATGAAATATCCTGTCATTTCCTTCAAAGCATTATCCAAAACCATACCTTGAAGAAAAAAAAACCTATACAACATAGTCCTTGGAGATTATATGATAATTCTTCTAGCCAACAATCCTCATGTCTCCTATCCTTTACCAAAATCAATCCATTATCCTTCCATACCTATTGTTGGACTTGGTCTTCCCTTGTCATTGGTTTAAGGATTCTAATCCACTTATCCAATCCCATCTAGTCCTAAGGTTAGTCATTCCAAATGCAATAAGCTTAATCCATACAATCTTCCTATGCAACCTAGCACATCATCCAAAACATTCCTGGGCTTTATTTCTAGCCTTGTTGCAAACCTTAATATTTTAGTCACATTATCATCATTGAGACATTTCTTTCCCAATTCCCACGTTGTTTCAGGATGTTTCCTTCCCATGTCATCATCATCATCATCATCATCATCACCTGCCGATTGGTTTTCAACTTGACTAGGGGAAAGATGAATGTTTGTCCTTGGATTCATGTGCATGCTTGTAGGCATCATTCACATGCATTTTTCATGATCCTTATAGTTACCATCCATAATAAATTTTAATTCAAAATTTCTCATGTCATCCATAAGAGCACTTTTTTGTCCTTCCCATGGCCTAGAATGGTTGGCATTTCACATCTTTCACCTTCCATATTTATCCACAATAAGGCTTATCCAATTTCACCCCTAATAAATTGGTCCTATACTCAACTAGGGGAAAATCCTTAACTCATGTCTTCAATGGATCCTAAACCTTTCATTGGAGGTCACTATATCAAACATTCAAAAAAATTGAAAAACTTCAAAAATCCAAAAAAACTAAAAAACTCCAAAATCCAAAAAAAATAGAAAACTTCAAAATATTAAAAAATTAAGAAAACTTCAATAAGCCAAAAAAAATCAAAACATGTAAAAATCCAAAAACATCCAAACAACCTTCAAAATCCCCAAAACTGAGCCAAAGTCAGTCATGTTGGTCAAAGTCTAGTCGAACTACGTTGACTCTGTGTGTATAACATAGGCAAGGCCATCAATCGATGAGCCCCCAAGGAACTAGGTCAGTCCTTTAGCATTTTTTGAATAAAGTCAATCTTTGGTAAGTCAATAATAAATAAAACAAGGTCAAAATTTGTTGAACTATGAGGTCTCTATGCATTGTTATATAGGCAAGGCCATCTTTGATGAGCCCCCAAGGCCCTAGGCCAATCCTTTAGTGTTTGTTGAGTCTGTCACTACCCATAACATAATAAATCAGACACTTTGATTAGACATAAATAGTCATCTGAGTCTCAAAAAAATCATGAACCAACAGAAAAACTATCCAACTAGTCTTCAAACCAAATCAATCAATTGCCTAATTAGTCAAAATATCAAAACATCAAACTTGTCACTTAATGGCCTTATACAAGAGGTGGCATTGTTGAAACCAGACTCAACGTCTTATACAACTTTCCTCATTTCTTGAAACCAAACCTAGTCTTATCATATAGGATGTGTCCTTCCTAAAACTAGACATTGGCATTATCAAACTCTACCATTTTCCTTATATAGGTGGTTACATGATCAAAACCAAACTTGACATCTTATACGACATGTTTTTTCTCCTAAAAGTAGAAATTGTCAATTAATCAACCCATCAATCAATTAGTCAGTAAACAATTAAATTAGCAAAAAATTTGAATGGTTGTTGACTTTGTTGGTATAATTTGTCTCATCTTTTTTATTTGTCTTTGGGTCATGTTACTAGCTACCTCAAGGATGTCCCATGGAGGATTTATAGGAGTGATGATGTCCCATGACTCGCTTTTTCTTTAATTGTTGTTTGGGGATCGTCTTGGCAAAAAAATTGGGGCAACTTCGCTCCTAGTATGAGTCATGGCATTCCTTGTCTGTTAATTGTCTATTTTTTTGCAAGTGGATAACTTTGCACACCTTGGTCTATGTCATACCATGGTGTTTATTATCCATTTTTCATATTTGTAATTCTCAATGATGATTAAATGCAAAGCCTAGCATCTATCAATAAAAATATCAATCTTTCTTTGTCTCCACTAACTCCATGCTAACATTTTCCTCTCGTCAACATTCCTTTCATCAATCCTTGCATTCATCCACTATCAGATTTTCTTATCGGAATATTTTTTCAAAAAAATTTGAAACTCTTTCAAAGTCTAGGGGGCATATGTTTATCCCACCTTCGCCATGGCACACTAGGGCATATTTTTGAACTAAATTTCTTTGACACAATGCGATAAACTACATTGTATCAAAGAGGGGAAAAATGTAGACACTAAAAATTGTCCTTCACCTATGAACACTATTTTTCCTCACCAATCCCCTCCTTTCATCCCTAATAATTAAATAATTTTAGTTATTTGATTATTGTCTAAATTTCTTCTATTAATTAAATAAATTTAATTATTTAATTAATTCATTTATTTTCTTTTATTTCCTCCTTTGATTAATTAAATCAATTTTATTTATTTAATTATTTACTATTTTTTCCTTTTCCCCTACTTTTAAATTAAATTATTATTTAATTTAAAAGTCAACTTTCCCTCTTCTTCTATAATTAAATAATTGTTTTAATTATTTAATTTTCTCCAACAACCTCTTTTTTTGTGCCAACCTCTTTATCTATACCATTCTTATCCTTTCACATCTCATTTGATTTCCACCATTGATTGAATTATTTTATAATTTAATCTCCACCGTCTATCCTTAACCTAGCCCTATCTTTTCCTTAATTTAGCCTTAACCCTATTTCATTGCTACATCTTTCAATCTTAGCCATTGATTTTCATGTCATATTGGCTTTTAATCCTAACCCTTCATTCCAATTTGGTTTTCTATAAAAGAGACCTATCATTGTCATTTCAACCCTACACATTTGGATGCAAGTACATTCAATGAGACAAGTACAATCTTCAATATTTTGCTATCATTATCACTAGGATTATTGTTGCATACTCAAAATCTAAGGGAAATCAAGCATATAAAGCAATATGGAGAAGGATAATGGAAGTGAATCAATCATGGCATGAAGACTTTGGTAATATTGCTTTGTTATTTCATGTTTTTATGCCTATTTTTGCTTCATTGTTGGTTTAAGGCTTTAGGGTTTGAGTTTATTGATTCATGCCTTTAACATTAATTTTACTCTATTCTACAATATGGATACTTAATCAAAGGTTGACTTTGTTCCCTCTTGCTATCTATTTATACACTTCCCATTTTTTTGCAATTAATATGCCATAGCATAAAATACATAATTATTAAAACTAAAGGTAATTACCAAGGATTGAAGACTTTAGTTGCATACCTTATTGACAAAATAACAAAAGGACTAAAACCACAATGCTTTCCCCAAGATCCATCAAACCAATGGCCATGGATAAATTCAGCAACAAAAGTGCTTGATAAACATATTCTTGTTCTTCTTACTATATGTGAAGCTCTAATTTTGTAGAAGAAGAAGAATCCCCCGATATCTACCCTTCCTTCCTATAATGGTTCCTCCCTCTGCTTAATTTTACCCAATGAATTAATTATGGCATGATATGCCTCCAGGTTGTAAGTGTAACCTCCCCGCCTGCCAACCCAATCGAAGAACCTGTAGGCCTCCATTCTTCCTCCACTTCCTATCACCCTCTCCAAATGGAGCCTTCATGGCCCACTTACTTCATGCAAGTTGATACTCAATAAAAGAACACTCTTCCACTCTCTCTCCACATGCAAAATTTTAGTTTTCTTAATTTATAAAAACTTAATTTATTTACTTTTAATTTATATCTAAAATTAATAATAACATTGCAAATCATTTTTAAAAAAAAACGTATTTAAGGTCAAATCTCTTTTATATAATTAAATATTCATATATATATATATATATATATATATATATTATATTATCAATTATGAAAATTTATTTTTAAACTATTTAGATCCATCAAGTTATTAAAATAATAGCCTCTTTTATTTATTTATTTATCTTTCAAACTCTCAATAATAAAAAAGATATATATTTTTTAATTTTCCTCATAATTTAGATTTCTCAATTTAATAGTTAAGCTTATGAAAGAAAACGAGATGTGACATCATTTGGCTTCAAAACATTCTCACTAATTTTGGCATTCCCTTCTAAAAGCCCATAGCCATCTTTTGTGACAACCAAAGTGTGATTCAAATCTCTTGCAACCTGGTCCATCATCAGTAGACCAAGAACATTGAGATCCACATGCACTACATTTGAGAGTTGATTCATGTAGAGATCATTGATCTCAATTACTGTAAGACATCAGATCAAACTACATACATCTTCACCAAACCCTTCATTGAGAGAAATTTCCTTCATTTGCGAGCTTTTCTTGGGGTGCAGTTGGTGTCCTCTTTAGGGGGGTTACTTAGTCATCATCTTATTCTCTCTATTCTTGGGGGTTTTATCTCTTTATTTATGGGGGGACTTCTCTCTCTCTCTCTCTCTCTCTCTCTATTTGCGATCTTAGACATGTTCCACATCGCTTCAGGAAGTCGAGGCTTAATCTGCCTCCCTTTTCTCTTTAGGTTTTTGATGTTGTATGATCTAGTATCTTTTTCATTGCTGCATACAGATGTGTCTTGAATGTCTACTTTAGTGTGAGTTTGGCACAGGGTCATACTCTCACTAAAGTTGGGGATAAATGTAGTGTAGGAAAAAGTATCCCTTTTTCACACTTAATTTGGGAACTAGTAATAAAATGAACTAAATTATGCCTTAATTTAGTGTTGTAATATGTATTTTACATATTCACATTAAGTTTAGAGCCTTATTAATTAAAATGGACTTAATTGTGCCTTATTTTCAATGTTGTAAAGTGTACCCCTTTACATTTACACACTTATCTAGGGATTTATTAATTAATTGAGGTTAATTTTCCTTAATTGGCCCCTTTAATTCAAATCTAAGCCTAATTAATTGTAATCTCCAAAGAGGAAAACCCAACATTCATTAATGCCATAACATAACACTTATCATTGAGCAATGTGTGTCCTAGGTGAGTGACCTAGGACCCATTCGCCCATGGGCGAATGGGTCCTCACTTAGACCTAGGACCTAAATTCAATTATGTTTTTGGTGGTATTTTAATGATTTCAAATCCATATTTACATGTCGGCTTGTGTTATTTGAATTTTGGGAAATTAATGTTACATACCTATAAATATAAGGTCATTTCACTAAGCAATCTAAGAGTTTTCAAGCAACCTAGAAAATTCAAGTTATCATAAGAGTACTTTCACAAGTGAATTTCAAGAATATTTCAAGGCATTCAAGAGCAGATTTATTGAAGAATTATTATAGCAATAAAGATCCAGTTGTTATATAAAGGTATTTGTGCATTATGCATGTTATTGGAGACAATATGTTGATCTACTATTCAAAATCCATTCAAGCATTCAAGGAATTGTTTCAAATCAAGTTACAAGATCAAGATCCACATCCATTGAAGCCATTTCATGCAAGTTGCAGGTGTACATTCCAAGGTTTATCCAAGGGTTTGGTGAGTTGTGACATTTCTTTGTTCATTCATCATTACTTCATGTTTCATTTTTTGATTTCAAGGTTTAATTACCAAAATGGGGTTTGACCAAGGAAAACTTCCATTCACCAAAAACAAAACATTTTCCCCTCTTGATTTGTGTTGGCAGATTTAGGTGAAAGAACTCTTGAAGAGAAAAATTAAAGTTGTAAAAGTTGCAAAAGTTGTCATCTCACAAAAACTCAATTGCAGAATTTATTTTCGACACTTTGAACCTAAAACCTAAGCAAAATAAGAGATTAAGATCTGTTGCAAAGGCTCCCAAAAGTTGGGTGTGTGCAAGATCATGATGGGCCAAAAAGTGGCGATATGATATATGTATGTAGGGTATGTGGCTGACGACTTGTTTTTTACCCAAAATTGATGAAATGAAAAGGGTTTTTTAAGGAGATTCTCAGCTTTCCACCAATATAAATTACGCTTTACTTTGAATTTAATAAATAATTATTATTAATTTTCTATTTGAATTACGACTAAAGTCTGATTGATAGGTGATTGTAAAAAATCTATAGCTTTCAAATGGTATCACATTTTTTGAATCAAAACATGTGTCACATTCTATGCTTCACATACTATAGGATTAAAAAAAAAAAAATGAATTCCATGAAGTTTTGACCAAGTTAAGGTGGTCAGACATCTGAGTTTTATATTTTTAAAAGTTGTAATAAAAAATTCATAATTAATTATTTACTTGGAAAACAATTACCAAAAATATGCATCACATTGGGACATGAGTTCTCTTCTTATATCGAAAATATTATAAAAATATATTATCATTTTATTGTGGTTAGGTTGGTGATTGACACCTACTTATTTTTCCACAATTTAAGTACTCTTGCATTGAAATTTCAAATTTTCACCAAAAGGATTTTTTTTTCTTTTAAATAAACCTAGTAGTTTAGAAACTACATTCAATTTTCTATAGATTTTATTCTTACATATTTTTGAAATAATATAGATAACTTATTCAAATTTTTATGTCAATTTGCCTAACTCTAATTTTTCTAATTTTTTGCCACTTAAGGGCTGTTTTTCCATGATGATCCTACACATACCCAACTATAGAAAAACCCTAAACTAGGACCCATTCACCCCTCGATGAATGAGTCCCAAATCAACTCCAACAAATTACTTTTGGTGACTGGTACATACCTTCTTACCTCTCTCAGATTTGTAATTTGATTTCTGGTTCCATCAGTATTGAGCTTAATCTTCAAGATCCAAGTTGTAGATTGCATTTTGGAGTTAGTTTGCTATTTTTAATCTTTCTCCCAAAAGTGTTGTTTAATCAGGACCCCCATCCTTGCAAAAAAAGGAAATCAATGCATTCACACTTTGACTTGACTCACCTCAAGGTTGAGAGTCCTTTCATTGTGTGGATCTCATTTCCTAATAAAATAAAGGAGAGTAGGTATATCTATTATCATTTTGGAGCAACCCCTTCTCCTAACCTATTTTCCTATGTTTCAAGAGGTAATAGGTTATTCTTGGGGTTAGGATAATCCAATGAAGGGGATATCCTATGCATAGAATATGTGTGGTCATTACAAATCAAGCTAGGAAGGTGTGTGAATAGGATGAGTTTCACTCAAAGTAACTGAGTGTGGAATACTTTGGCCAAAGTAGTGTAAGCTACCACTATTTAAACTATCAATTCACTGTGATCTAGTTAGGCATTGTATTCTAGGATTGCCATACATGTAGGTTGTAGCCATTTTTTGGTAAAGTTCTAGTTTGTAGGACACAACACCAAGCTCAGGAAAGACTAGTATTATGGGGTTATCTAACCAATCTCTTCATCAAAGGATAGGGCCATCTTACCTGATAGGTAGATATGCAAGGGATGGCCATAAGTTCGTGGTTTGAAGAAAAGTCCTTGAATGATTCTTATCCTCATCAGTTGGCGGCCAATATTTGAAGGGGGGTAAGAGGGAAACAAAAAAGAGAAAAAAAGTTAGTTTTCGCTTTGCAACAAAGGATTGTGTGCATGTGAGGGTTTTGGTGGTGGGGCTCAGCTGCAAACTATGGAGGAGTCTCAACCCTCCTCCATGATTGTTCATTATTGCTCCTGGTGTACGACGATTCTGCCTCGTGTGAGGTGGTATCCTTTCTTAAATCTATTTGCTATGGGTGTGATGGGGGAATCTTTTCGGTCGATCTGTCTATGAGAGGTCGTATGTGTGATTGTGTGGTGTTAATCTGAATTGATGGGTGGGGATATGGATCCCCCAGATGGCCCCTTTAATGAATCTGCCAAAATAAATGTTAATAATGCAACTCCTAAATCATTTTGAGACATTGTCACTGGTGAACGAAATCGGCTTCCGTAGGGCACCAAGTTTATGCTCAAGGGAGTCGACGAAGGGCAAGAAAATGGAAGAGACGAACAACATAAGCATCCCTCATCTCCTCCATTGAAAGTTTCGTTAATTCCTAATAAAACCCTAGATGAGACAATTATAGAAGAGGATGGTAGGTTGTTGAAAATTGATGTATTTTTCACTGTCGTCGACCCCAATAGGGTTCCAACAAGGAAGTATATGGAAGAGTTGTTTCATAATATTTAGGAAAAGAAACTAGGGTTGCAATTTTATTACTGCCATATGGTGCAAAAATGATTGTATATCATTTTTTTAATAACCATAAATCTTAGGAAGAGGTAATAAAAAACAATTTTAGAATGTTGGGATGGTTGTCTTTCGTGCCCTGACATGGATTCCTGATACATTGGGAGAGGAGGTCCTAGTCCTCTCTAGCCCAGATGGCTAGTTATCAAGCATGTTCCTCCCCATCTCTGGAAATTTGTTCCTTTTGTTGGAACCATATGGAAGTGTGTTAAAAATCAATGATACCAAAACCCCTCTTCCACACTCTGATGCACACGCATTGGTATCCTTGTCCCCTGGAGTTGATCTTCTGGAGGTCGTGGAAATTAAATTGAAAACTGGAAGTGTTTTTTGTGAACTAGAAACCTTGGGAGGGTTGAATGCTTGCTATTTGTGTAGATGCGAAGGCCACATTAGAAGAAACTACCCATTAATAAGAAATAAGAACAACACCAAGGCTTCCTTTGGCAGAGACAGCAGAAATAAAATGCAACCCTCGATAACAAATTGGCTGGTGGATGGATATGACAATAAGGTGGAGGGAATTGTGGAACACATTCCTACTCCACAACAATTATATGGAGGTATTCCCGCTCAAACCCTAAGAACAATAATAAGAAAATAAATAACTCTTTGTAGTTGGAGAATGTGGAAGCAACCAAAACTAATAAAGGTGCATCATGTGTCAAGGAGAACCTGACCTCCCTAATGCAAGAAATAGACAGCAATATCATGAAGGAAAATGTAGAGAGTGAGGAATGTAAAAAAGGAAAGGAATACTCTGAACCTAGCCATCAAACAAAGCCCGATAAACTGGTAGACAATGGTAAACTAAATGCCCAGTAGTTGGCCTTGCTAAAAATAAGGAAAATTAAAGAACCTAAAGAAAGTAATCCAAAACCAGCTAAAGAGATTTACTCTTTTAACTCTAAATACTTTAAGGAGAGTAATGCAGTGGAATCTCAACCTGAATGTTGCCCCTTGGAAATAAGTGGGGAGATTCCATTACATGTCTCTAGAGGTGAAAGTGAAATCTCGTACATTGGGAGTTGTTCTCAAGATCAGGATATAGACCGGGAGGAAATATTTACCGAAGGAACTAATGTTGATCTTGAGGACATTCACCTTGATGATCTAGGGGACAAATTGAAATTTTTTGTTACCCTCAATACTGTGTCCTTTGTAAATGGGAATGGAAAAGTTGATGAAATTGTGGTCCCTATTTTGGAAATGATACCCCTTAAACCCCTTGGTGAAGTGGTGAGTTCTAATGGATTTGCATCACAATCAGGCATGTATTTTGTAGATGACCTAGGGCTATTCTCTACTAAGGATACCATTGATGGAGAAGAGACTCCCATGGAGGTCATGATAAAAAAGACCTGAAGGTATAGGAAAAAGAAAGGGTTGGAGATTAGTAAACCCCCCCCCCCGTATAAAGACCCCAACCATCTCCAAAAGGATAAAAGAAAGAAACTCAGTGGGGTCTTGCCTCCTAATGCTAAAAGGATGGAAGAAAAAAATAGACTCCCCAAATGTTTTGATAATTTCAAATGTGATAAGGGACCCCCTCCCAATGAACAAACATAATGGATTTCAACTGCATTTCCTAGAATGTAAGGGGACTTAAAACCTCTGATAGAAAACATGTTGTAAGAAGATTCTTAGCAAAAAAAAAAAAAAAAAAAGACTTCATCTTTCTGCAAGAGGTCAAATCCACTGGCTTCACCCTAGAAAATAGTCTAAGCGTGATATGGAAAGAAGCAACTCAATTTGCCACTAAGCATGAAAAAGGAAAAGGAGGGGTTTTTATTCTGATGGCAAATAATTGGTCACATTTTGTGGATAGCTTTGGGACCTCCCCTTGCAATTAGGTTGTCTAGGTGATTATTAGGAAAAAAGAAAGTTTCTTTGGGATTTTCTCAATATATTCCCCTAATGAGTATAAGGACATGATCCTCCTTTGGAATTGGCTATACAACCTACAAGATACCCCCTAGCTCATTGGAGGGGACTTCAGTTTTGTAGAGAGAAAGGAAGACAAATGGGGTGGAACATGCCTAGATTTGAAAGGTAATGTGAGATTCTATTGGAAAAGAATGAAATCCAAACTGAAGCTTGAAGATTCTATTGAAGGGAAAAAGAAAGAAAGACAAGCCATTTGGTTTACATGATGCAACTCTCAAAAAGGTGGTAGGAGAATCTACTATACACTTGACAAATTCTACATAAGCAAAGCTTTCATCTCAGCCTCCCCAGTGAAAGAAGGGTGTAAGGTTGAAGTGACTCTATATTCCCTATCTAATCACCACCCAATAAGGGCTAAGTTCTGCCTCAAAGAGGGAGTACCAAAATTTATTGGAAACAACAATGGTTTTATCCTCAATACCAACCTCCTTAAGGACAATGACTGTAAAAATGCTATCATGTCCCTCAGGCTTATCAACAAGTGGATGCACCGAAGCCTATCCCCCATTGATAGATAGTCACTGAATATAGAAGGATGGAAATTTTTGTTTCAAACAATTGGGAAAAAGAGGGCCAAGGATAACAGAAGGATGGAGAATCTCCTCTAAGATGAACTTCTCCAAGCAAAAACTAATCTACAAGCGAATCCTATGGATGAAAGACTCACAAACAAGTTGGTTATGGAAAAAGACAACCTGAGGAGGCTTAAAAATCACAAGATACAGGGCTTAAGACTAAGATCTAAAATGAACTGGCTAGAGAATGGTGATAAAGGCAGAAATTTTTTCTTAATATATATTAAGGAGAAGCAAGCTAGGGAGCATATAGACCAAATCACTATTAATGGCACCACCTTGGTCAATCAAGAAGAGATAAGAGAGCAGTTTTTTCATTTCTATAAGAGCCTCTTCTCCTTGGAGGGAGGGATGGAGGCTAATGCCAAGGCAAGGGAGCCTATTAAAAAATTTGTCCCAAGGAATTTCAATGAAGAAATGGTAGGGGAATTGGGAGAAGAAATATCACATGAGGTCAAAAAGGCCATACTCTCGCTCAAAGATGATAAGTCTCCAAGAGAAGATGGCCTCCCTGTAGAATTCTACAAAATATTTTTTTGACTGGGTGAGTGAAGACTTATTCCTTGCCTATAAAGATGTCTTTGAAAGAGGCTCACTATGTAGTAAGATCAATAAAGGGTTAATCAAATTAATTCCAAAGGAGGATGATAGATCTCTAGTCAAAAACTGGAGACCCATCACTCTACTCAATGTCTCATATAAGATAGTGGGTAAGATATTAGTGGATAGGGTGACACTTATCCTTCCCTCTATCATAAACTCCACATAGATAGGTTTTATCAAGGGAAGATACATACTAGAAAATTTGATTACTAGCTAGGAAGCAATGAATTGGGAAAAGCAAATAAGACAAGAAGCAACAATGTTGTTATTGGACTTTGAGATGACATATGCTAGAATTGAGTGGGACTTTGTGCTCTTGGTTCTAAAGGCCTTTGGCTTTCCTAATTCCTTTTTTCATATGGTTAAACCCCTCTTTCAAGATGCAATTGCTCACGTAGAGGTCAATTGGGTTCTCACTCAAGAAATCTCCCTAGAGAGATCCATAAGACAATGGTGTCCACTTGCATCGACATTGTTTGTAATAGCTTCAGATGCACTATACTATGTGTTGAGGGAGAACTCAGTAGTCCCAAGGGTAAGGGGCATTATACTGCCAGATGATAATGAGATCCTAAACCTACAATTTTCTGATGATACCTCAATCTTGTTAACCCTAGAGGAGGACAACCTTGCAAATATAATGGGGAATTAGATATTTTTCACTCAACCTCTGGGGAAAAAATTTCCCCCTCCAAAACTTGTCTTTTGGGTTGGAAGGAAAAACCCCTAGATTGGATTAATAACTTTAGACTCCAGTGGGGTGGTACTTAGGAATTGGTAAGATACCTTGGCATCCCCTATGCTATGGAACCTAATATAAAGGAGATGCGCAATAGTTGATTAGGGAAAAAATAGAAAAGAATCTTGCTAAGTGGAATAGCGAATTTCTATCCTTGTCTGGTAGAAATCAAGTCTGTCAAAAGATACTCTCATCTTACAACATATACTTTGCTTCTATTTGGTTCTTCAACTCATATCAGATCAATGATATTCAGAAAATGATAAGAGCTTTCCTATGGTTAGATGGGAAAGGTAAAAGAAAGAGACACTTGGTGAAATGGGAATGGTGCACAATTTAAAAACGCACAGGAGGTCTAGGATTAAAGGATTTAAGGCTGCAAAGTATTGCTCTGGCTGCGAAGTGGGTGATTGGGGAATTAGAAGGAGGGGATCCTTGGAAGGTATTAATCAGGAAAAACATGCTTAATGTCATTCCCAAGCATGAAAAAACTTGGAAATCTCTACCACTCAATGATATCCTTAGTAGTGATTGGACTATGTTACCTGCAGGATCCCATTTGGAAAGCCTAGGAATTGATGAAAAAGTTCCTAACCAACTACCACTTCACCAAATGGGACAATGGGATCATCCAAGCTAATAGATTTATATGGTGGAATCTAAAACATAAAGGGAAACCACTTGCATTAATTCAAGGTTTCTCAACAAGAGGATGGGCCCGCCAAGGGATCCAATGTCTCAAAGAAATTCTGAAAGATGGTAAGTTAAAAGATTGGAATGACTTAAACTCTGAATTCAATATTCCTCCCACCAATTGGAGGACTTAAACAATCCTCAGGGAGACTTGCAATCAGATAAAATTTATTGTGATAACAACAAATGATATTGTTCAATTCAAAGACTTCCAATGGAAAAATGGAAATAATATAATGAAAACTAAAGCCAAGGAAATGTACTCCATGCTAACTGAACACAAAGATTTGACAGAATATTTGAACCAAACATTGAAACTTAATTGGAAAAAGAATAAATGGAAAAAAATCTTTCAAAATAATCGGTGTAAACAGCTAGAGGAAAAAAAAACCTATTTCAGATGGCTCCTAATAATCCAGAAACTGTCATTCAAAAGAAAAATAGATGATATTGATATATGCAACATGTGTAGAATACTTGAGACAATTAACCATATTTTCTTTGAATGTATTTTTGCTAAAGAGACATGGAATTTGTTTTGTAACAAGCAAGATATCTGGGGGAACAAGGAACAACCCATTTTTGAAAAAATAAAAAATTAATTGAATAACATAAAAATGGGGAAAACTATTGCCCTATTCTAGCTCTGCCTTTCATCTGACATTTTGTGGTCCATCTAGAAAGCAAGGAATGAAGACATTTTTCAAGGAAGGGGAGGATGCTTACTAAGTTTTATAGAGGACTCATGTTATATAATGTTTCCATGTAGGTCTATATTATAGTGGGAATATCAAAGGACAAATTTTGGAAGTACCTGGAGAACAAAGAGATCACAATTGATATCATGGAAGTAAGGTATGGACATATGTGGCCAGAGGGGCATCCAGGTGTGGAATTTTTCTTGAGGGCTCTTCATGCATTTTAGAAAGACCTAGTAGAGGGGTAGGGCACTAAAGTTGACAAGATTTAGAACAAAGTGGGACAACCAGTGGAACCTTCTATTGAAGAATTGTCAGCTATAGAGACACCGATAGCTATGAGAGGTGGTACTGGATAGATTAAAGCAACCAAAGGACAACAAACATGTTTTGTATATATCCTTTTTTATCTACATTAGATGCTTACATAGAACAGTGAAATATAATTGTCTATATTGCTAATGATGTTTTGATGTAACTAATGGCACTTTGATATAGGTTGTTCTTTTGGGATCCAATCTTTTCACCTCATATAAATGGGGATAACTATTGTTACTATGTAAAGGGGTAGTCTAGAATTAGTACAAATACTGTTGGGATTTGTTTTTTGACCTCATGTAAAAGGGGATGAATGATAAGCTATAATGGGGGGTAGTCTTGAGCTAATCCTTGGATGATCATCTGATCTATGTGAATTGTATTTGTTGCTTCTATTATACTTAATACAAAAAATATTTGAAGGGGGATTCCCTAGACCATGTGTATTTCTAGTGTTGGAAGCTCAAAAGAGCTATGTAATGACTTTGTACCCATTTATATGGAAGATTTTAAACATGAAAAGTTAACTTGAGATTATTCAATATGAAATCAATACTTTGTGAAAGATTTTGATAATGTAATGAAAGTTTGGAATAGTGTTTATTTCAAATCTGCATGTTATCTTTGTTTTAGAAAATAAATTTTTATTGCCAAGTGATGGCATCGTAATTTATTCACTTGTGGATGAAAACTTAGAAAATTACTAGGTAGAACAATGGGCATGTTACATGACTTTGCAAGAGGAAATGAAAGTCTTAGATCTACCACCAAAGGACCCCAAAAGTTGAGCAGGACACCCTATCAAAAAATCATTCACCATTGGGCGAATATGTCCTTGTGGGCACAATGATACCAAGTTTTTTGAGTATGTACACAGTCATCTGCACCTTCCAAATCCGTTAGAATTTGACTATTTTAGTTCACCAGTTGTTAGGATTTTACATTTTTAATATTAGGGTATATAACTTAATTAGGTTAATCATTCCAAATCATTTCCAATCCATTCCCATCTTCAATTAGATGTAAATCCAGGTCTGATTTTCTCACCTTCATGGTTGAAAGTCAATCTATTCACCTTGTTGATCTACATCTTAATGTAACTTGGAAAAAGGCCCCTTGCATCCTAGGTTCTTTGCATTTATGAACTAGGATCCCTTTTTCTATATTACATTTTGGTGAAACCAATGTCCCAACATTATAAGCTTTCTGAAATTAGGAGTCTTCCCAACCCTAGATCTAGGTTTTGTATTGTATTGTTTTGCATCTCATTTAATGTTTTAGTTTTGCATCATAAAAAGCATAATTTTTTAAAAAAATTTGCATTCCATGTTGCAACATAGGTTGTAATAGGATTACTTTTAGTTATTCAAATTGTATATTTAAATTAGGTCATTAAAATCTGAAATTGTTCATTGCATGTAAGTTGCATCTCTCATTTATGTTAAAAATAAGTGAAAAAGTGCATAGTTGTGGTTCAAAATTGCATCAAATCATGATTCTAAAAAATTTGCATCTTCAAATCAATCAATTATTGCATGTTATATCTAAAAATTACATTCAAAATTGTACTTTATTGTTGCATATTTACATTTGAATCACATTGTCTTAAATTGAAAAATATTGCATTGTTTCAAGATTTCCAAATTGCATCAAAATCATCATTTTCAGGTTGTGGCATCCTAGAATCAATCAATTATTGCATTTTAGATTTAAAAATCACTTTCAAAACTTGTAAAAGCATCTTCAACATTATTGCACACTTGCATTTTGCATCACCTTGCCCTAAATTGAGTAAAATCTAGAAAAATATCCACTATTCAGCTTGTTTGTAACTAGAGACAACATTAAACAACATAAAAACTATTTTTTTAAAGTTTTTGAACCCCCGTCAAGGACTCAGACACCCCTGGGCATCCCTATCCTACTCCAGGTAGCTCAAACAACTTTTTCCCAAGTCTCCGTCTTTGCATTCTCTATTTGATTCTGCTTGCAATTATTTGATTTGAAATTATAGAAAAGTGTTATTACATGTTAAAGAAACTTGTCATTTTACTTCATTTGTTGCAAATTTATGAGAATTTGTTGTATTTCAATATTGAAGATTATCAGAATTTTAGGACAATTGTGTACATTTTCTGAAGTATTGCATAATTGGGATAAATTAGTAATCTAATCATGTTAGATCTCTTTCCACAAGTGCATTCTATATTTACCAAGCCCTTTAGTTGTGATGACTTTGAAATGTTAGATTATTGCCTTGGTGACCTCATCTAACCTAGATCATCCACTAAGGATTCTACCCTTACAACAAATACAATCATTGATACTCATGATAACCATAACTTAGTAATTCTCATAATATCCCTCCTAATTGTGAGAGTATCTTAACGCAAGAAAATGAAATCATTTCCACATTTCTTAAAACCACTTTTCCAAATCTTCATTCACCTCCCAAAATCTTCCCTACTTTTGAGAACACTTTGGTGCAAGAGGATGCAATTGTAGATAATCATGGAAATCATAGTTATTCTTCTCCTGATACCTCACCCACTTGTGAAGAAGGTATCGTGGTGTTAGAAGATGCAATTGTTGAGTGTCATGATAATCTTGTTTGTTTCTCTCCCAATACCTCTCCTACTCGAGAAGATATTGTGGCATAGGAGGATGAAATCATTAATACATTTTTTTTAACAAATAGTGAGATGGATGTCATAGATGAAGATGTTAAGTTTCCATTAGATCCCCCATCAATAGAAGGTCATCAACAAGTAGATAACTCAGTTGAGGTTATGAACACACAAGTAACAATTGGACCTCCTTTAATAAGAGAGCCTCCTAAGTCACCTCCCATCATAGGACCACCTCAAAACAAAACAAAACCTCTAGGTGCTATCTTAAACTTTGCAAGGCAACTCACTAGTAAGCATGTATCGCAACAACCAAGTTATCACACAGTTTCTCACACATATAACATTCCCCAACATATTAGTAGAGAGTATCTTGTTGAGAAACTTCATTGTACTCCAAAAAAAATCTCCCTTTGGGATTTGATTCAAACATCACCTACATACAATAGGATTCTCCAAGAGATTTTACAGAAGGTTTATATCTTATCTCCTATTAAACCAAATGTTGTAGTCACCTCATTTGATTGTATGCAAGTGAATAAGTTAGTTATTGCATTCCCTCAACATGATTTACCCTTGCTTGAGATCGAAAATAAACATGATGCCTTAATGATAAAGGTGATCATTAATTCAAAACTACAGTTAGGTGTATGAGCGGGTGCATGAAGTTGGTTGCACTTTTGTGGCCAAATGGGAAAAAAATGGGGAAACACATAACGCGCTCGCGTTATAACGCAAGCGCGTTATGTGCTTTTAAAAGAAAAAAAAGTGAAATGTGTATCATTTGCTTTTCACTATTTCTCAGCTTTGCCCACAGCCAAAAACCCTCAATTTCGCACTCGCGTTCTAGGAGGAAGAACTTCTACAAATTTCATCAAGAACAGTTGGATTTTTTTGCAAATATGGCACCACGACGATGAAGAGATGTAGGAGGTAAGTATTGTTTACTATTTGTTTTGAATTTGTTAGTTTGAAATTGATTTTGTTTGTTTTAGGTTAGATTTGATTTTTTTTTTAAATCTGTAGGAAATCTTGCAAATCCTCAATAAGAAGAGGAGGTAAATCCTCAACAAAATCAACCTCCCCCACCATTCTCTCAATTCCCTCCTAGTACTCAAGAAAATTTGAGGAGTGAAATTGAGAACAATAGAAAACAACTTGAGGATCTTATCAATAGGTTGAGTGATCCAAATGCTTCAACCACAGAAAGAATGCTTCTAGCAAATTCATTGAAAGACATGTTAAAAAATGTAGATGCAATCACCCAACAAATATCTAGATGGCAAGATAGGAGGCAGACAGCTAGGGCATATTATGCAGACAAATTATCATATAAACAAGTAAAAGATTTAAAAATTACTAAAGGTGATTTGTGCTCTCTATTCACTGACCCTAAAACAAATCAAAATCTTACCCTCAATGCAAAGAGGTTTCCTATTCATTGGTGCCACCACCAAGAGATTAAGAACCGTTTTATGAAAGATGGTATATGGTCTTTGATTACCCATTGTGCAATAATTGTGAAGTCCCCCAATATTTTCTTAGGAAACTATACATGAGTTTGTATTGAACCAAATCCCAAATTATTTTGATATGAGGGAGTTCTAGGGGATAGGTGGGGGGTTAGCTCAGGATAGGCCCGGTGCACAGCTGGATCCTATGCGGCAAGGGAGACAACCTCTCACTAGGCTGCCTCATGACCAGATTGTGATGCCCGCCGTTGCGAAGGAGAGTGCCGACATAGAGACATTGCAGGTGATCACAACTTTGACCCAGA